>BMAV01025654.1:614085-650882 GCA_019973955.1 Trichonephila inaurata madagascariensis | reverse complement strand
AACCCCAGCCTTGTGTATGCCAGTGAATCATTATGCACGTTATTTTTAGATTAATTATTATTTTTATAGGTAATGACAACATTTTTGCCTTAACTAATCAAAAGTTGTATTCCATACGTTTTGACCTCAAAGATGTCGAAGGCAACAAACGCTACGCTCAATACGATACTTTTTGGATTGACGACGAAGAACATAAGTACACTTCTCACATCAAAGGATATATTGGAGATGCAGGTAATGTACTGCCGATGAAAGCTAACTTTTGATTGAGGCACAGTAGATTTAATTAAAGTAATTAATAATTTAACTGTCAACCATCAATTATCGTGGTTAGTGACGCTGACTGCTATACCGTTGGGCTGGAGTACTCAACCCTTTTTTCCCGCCATACCACATACATATGATTGGTATTTCACGCGGGCCGCAGTATGAGGATAGCGGGCCCCCCCCCCATTACAAACCAAAGCAATATTTGACAAAGCAAAATTAATCAAAATATTAAAACTTTTTTTTTTTTCTTTTTGTGGTTTTTACTTTAATACTATATTTGCCATTCTCTCAAACAAGAATAAAAAAAAATTTAGTTTTATGCATCTTTTAATGAGTTTTGGGGTAGTTTCGATTTCCTTTCATCCATGATCAAGCCTCATGTTTACATTCTATTATCAAGAAAAGTAAATTGATAAATTTTATAGCTTGATTGATAAAATTTTCCGCTACATTTTTAGTACATACATTATTCTTAAATAATTGAATTTCTTAGTGCTATTGGTCATGATCGGGACACTCAGAAAAAGCCGGTAGGCCACATGCCTGCAAGTTGAGTATCACTGCCGTAGGGCCTGGGTTCGAATCCCAAAGAAGGGACGGATGTTGGCAAATGCCTTTGCGGTATGGGAGTACTTTAAATAGCCGTCGAGCCCTAAGTTCTCTTGTGAGGTTTGTACAAGAGGATGAGAGGTGGGAGGCCCCTGACCGCCTCCAGAGGTTCCCCCTCAAAATTGGGGTGGAACCGAGCCAAACGTACTGCCATTTGTATGGTGCTCAAAGCCACGGCTAACGACAGGCGTCTATATAGACCTTTGCCAAGATGAATTTCTTGGGTCTCGATTTGACAACGTCAAACAAGTGGCATTAGTAACAACAACAATAATTTAATTAAAGTAACTGATAATTTTTTAAAAGTAATTATCTTTTCTAAAACTAATTGTGGACTTAATTTTCTTTTTTTACAGAAGTTAATAAAAAGTTACTATTCCTCATTTGGTTTAAATAAATTTAAATTACATCGAAAATATCTGGAATTTTCGAAAGGTTCTTCTCTTTAAAGTATCCGACTACGTTCGGAACCGTGATTTTAAAAAGGCGCATAAATGGATAATTTTCATGGTATTTAGTGTCACTTAGATTAGAATACATGTATAAAATTGTTTTAATGACATTTTGACAAAAAAATTTATTTAAATACAATATTTCGGCAAAAAATTAACTTAGAATAACCTTTTTTCAAAATGTTCTCCTTTTGTGAAAAATGTTTCTATTATAATAATATTTTGTCTGTATATAGCTCAGACCTCTGTACAGAGGCTCAACTATGATTTTTGAAAAATTCACATTATTTTCAGAGTTACAACCGATTGAAATATATATAATTATCGGCATTTTTTTCTTAAAATTTCTCCCCTCTGTTGTCGTAAGACATGAATAAACCCACTTCTAAGTTATATATTTCAAAAATTCTAGTTGAGCTTCTGTACAGAGGTCTGAGCTATACGCAGGCAAAATATTATTATAATAGAAGCATTTTTCACAAAAGGAGAATATTTTGAAAATGGGTCATTCTATGTTCATTTTTTGCCAAAATATTGTACTTCAATAATTTCTTTATTGTAATACTATTCTTAAAACAATTTCATATACATTTTCTAATCTAAGTGACACTAAATATCATAAATATTATCCATTTATACGCTTTTGCAAAATCACGGTTCCGAACGTAGTCGGATACCTTAAGAAAAAAGATCCAATAAAATTTTAATAAAAAAATTGAAAATATTTACAGTTTCATACTTACCAATCCTTATAGGCGATTCCATGATTCCGGTTCATGACAATAAAGCATTCTCAACCAAAGATCAAGACAACGACAGTGCAAAGAATTTAAGCTGTTCTCAACTTTACAAAGGTGGATGGTGGTACGAAGCTTGCCATGCATCAAATCTGAACGGACTTTATTTACGAGGCAAGCATGACAGCTATGCAGATGGTGTTATTTGGCATTCCTGGAAAGGACATCATGAATCTATGGATACCTCAGAAATAAAACTTAGACCGAAAGATTTTAGAAAAGAAATTTCAGACGCAAATTCAATAACACCACAATAAATGTTTAACATGATTCAAACAGAAGTGTACAGAAATAAGACAGCTCTCTCCAAAATAAATGAGTAGTGACTAGAAATTTGTATTTCTATCCAGCAATGTTTCATTAATGTATTTAATTACATGAAAAATTCAAAGTTCTATTTATAGTACAAATGTTGCATTTTTACAAAATTTACATTGTATCAAAAATATTGAACTATTGATACAACCACAAAACATGTTTTAGAAAAAAAAAAGTATTTCTTATTATGTATTAAGGTATCCGACTACGTTCGGAACCGATTTTAAAAAGGCGCATAAATGGATAATTTTCATGATATTTAGTGTCACTTAGATTAGAATACATGTATAAAATTGTTTTAAGGACACTTTGACAAAAAACTGACTTAGAATAATCTTTTTTCAAAATGTTCTCCTTTTGTGAAAAATGCTCCTATTATAATAATATTTTGCCTGTATATAGCTCAGACCTCTGTACAGAGGCTCAACTATGTGATTTTGGAAAAATTCACATTATTTTCTGAGTTACAACCAATTGAAATATAATTATCGGCGTTTCTTTCTTAAAATTTCTCCCCTCTGTTGTAAAACACGGATAAACTCACTTCTAAGTTATATATTTCGAAAATTCTAGTTGAGCCTCTGTACAGAGGTCTGAGCTATATACAGGCAAGATATTATTATAATAGAAGCATTCTTCACAAAAGGAGATTTTGAAAAAAGGTTATTCTAAGTGAATTTTTAGCCTAAATATTGTATTTAAATAATTTTTTATTGTAATACTATTCTTAAAACAGTTTTATATACACTTTCTAATCTAAGTGACACTAAATATAATATCCATTTATACGCTTTTGTAAAATCACGGTGCCGAACGTAGTCGGATACCTTAAAGAGAACCTGGCTATTTTATTGCTTTTGCAAATTAAAAGAATTATTGATAATTTTAAGCCATTTTATCACGAATTTATATAATTAAATTTTTTAAACATCACCTTTGCTAAATTGGTTTCAATTAAATAGTGAGAAATTTCTGCTATAAGTTTTAAGAGTACATGGATTATCCAAATTAAGATGGTGTAATATTTTATAGCAGTTTTTGAAAGAGATTAATCATGACACATCACGTTATCATGGCTGCCAACTTATGAAAATAAAAAATATAAGAAAGAGCAGGATCGACACTTAAGCAAATTCTGAAAATAAAGGATAAATATTCTAAATTATATAGAAGAAAGCATGGTATATACAAATATATATATTTATATGAGTAAAGTACTCTTGTAGGAAACTCTCCTTTTGTGTATTGATGATTTATAAGAATTCATATCACTCAATTGTTTTTAAAAAAAGGCATATATATAGTAACATACACTTAATGATTTCATAGTAAAAAATGGGGAGAAATTATTTGACTTTATATAAGATTATATTCATAAAATTTAACAAGCAGAAATTTCAGATCAAGTTAGAAGCTGACATCAAGACAACTAAGCAATAGCTATCATGAATGTATTAATTTTCTTTAGGTTTATTGTGCAAACTTTAAAAGCTTTATAGGTAGTAAAATATACCACTACCTGTTTACGAGGATATCATCTTTTAATGATTAAGAAGCAGCACATTTTTCTGACATCAAATGTATTAAATGACATAAAAGCAACCTATATTTATTAAACTCTTTTAAATGGGTAACTACACTTTCCCGCTTGCATATTACAGCAGAATTATCCATCAAAAACCTATTTATTTATCAAATGCCTGGCCATTGACCATCAGGTCACTAGGCAATCTATCAAAAAACTAAATGATCAAAAGTTATCGCACATTCTAAAAATCAATAACGAAATTTAGAAATGCAAAAAAGCAACTATTAATTATATATTTTGAAGGATCAGAGGGACAATGATGGGATTAAATTTATAGTCTGTATCATTACTGCTGCAAAAGGATTTTGTTTCAAGCATTTAATTATATGCCAATATTTTAATTCTTGCACATCCATACTACTTCATATTGTCAGACTTTAGAAATATTTAAAAAAAAAAAAGGATTGGCATGATGAGTTGCTATCAAATGGAGTATTATATTCTACAAGAAAAGAAGTAAACAATACTTTTAGCAATGATTTCATTTGACCGAACATCATCCTCGAAAAAACGATCCAATTTTGAGCAACTGCTACATATTTCTCATTTGCAAAGAGCTTTAGTGTTTTTAAAAAAAAATACCCTTAGCTTTTGGGATGTGTTAATACAATAGAATTCTTTTTCATAACATTTAAAAGCATACTATTTTGTCTTTGTTCGATATCTTCACAATTAATAAAAAACAAATTGTTCAACAATATGAAGCATAGGAAATACTGACACGTGCAAAGCACAACAGTAGAGTTCCAGAAAGGAAGAGGGGGAAAAAAATGCTTTGGTGAGTATATTATGCATATAAACGAGTTTAGGAGTCAACAGCTAATTAAATATAATATGCAGGAGAAAAGAGAAAAATGTAATTAATTTTTTAAAAAACATAATAGCAAGTGGATTTTTGTCTATTTTTTGATTGTTGTGAACATAAAACAATAAGTATGAAGTGTAAGGGAGAAATTGTTGGAAAATGATTGAAATTTTGCAAAAATGCGTAAAAATGAAGGAGCTAGGCAAGGGGTATCCAACCCAAATGACCTTGCAGGCCACTTCGGAAAAACATAATCTCGTGGGCCACACATAAAAATATGTACCTTTATATTAGATTTGGAAACAAAAAAACATTTATTGAGTGAAAATTTAAAACAGAATGTATTATTATTTTCATGTATACAGACATACATAATATAATGTTTATATAATACAATAATAAAATGATCAAATAATGTTTAAAATATTACAGTTGTCATTTTCTTGAAAATTACGGTTCCTTTTGAATTGATCTTTCGATACTCATTGTTGAAATTTGATAGTGCTCTCATTCGTAAACGATTAAGTATACATTGCCCTTTATCTTAACCATCCAGAATATTTTTTTTAAAAAACATCTCTGACTGCCTCTTGCTTTTTGGGCACTCCAAACAGAAAAGGAGAAATGAAAGTCGCACACACATAGAATCACGTACCATCCATAGTAAAGGATATGCAAAATGCAATTAGGAATTTACTAAAAAAGTAATTTATTATAGAAAAATCAAATGTAAGTGTTTGATAAAATATAAATCTATTTTAATCTAAAGGACTTTTCTATTATCAAAAAGGATTTATTTTAAAACAAGTACAGGTAACAGGCAAATACCCTGTAGACACATATATATATATCTAAATTTCCCCTCAAATTTCAAAATGAAAAAACTTCAAAGAGTCGGCGGGCCGCGTGTTGGACACCTCTGATCTAGGTGTAATGAAAGGCTGAGCAGCATAGGAGTTGGCGAGTATGCAGAATGCAAAAAATTACATTTTCAACCATATAATTACCCCCCCCCCCCGCCCCAATAAAAATAATCCTTACTGGCAACACAAATGTACGTATTTTTGATAAAAGCAATGATTCTAATTTATTACAAATACAATTAAATTGAAAACAAGAAATTTAATCTTAATATTTAATTAAATATGTGAATTACGATATAAGTAATTTTATTCTTTTTAAAAATTGATTTCAGCATTTTTATTTTGATAAAGTAAGGACAAAATGAAAATTCACTTTGTTAGTAACACAGTTATCATAATATTTCACATATACTGCTAAACTTAAGAAACAAGGTTGTCTTTCGGTAATTATAAATAAATTTGTATCGAAAATAAAAAGAATGAAAACTAGTAACAAGCATGGAATTCAAAGACTTTATTTTTGTCCATAATAGGTTAAAAAAACTTATACAGCATATTTCCATTGCAATGCATCATTTCATACAAACAAATTTCCCACACAATAAACATTTCAAAGTTGCATATATTCTTTCTTAAATCCAATCAACACTAATTAATTCCATTGGTCCTATTTTACAATTATGATGAATTTTCTAACTACATAGAAATATTCTGTGGACGATAGTAGCTTTTATTTACAAGTCCACCATGTACATAGGGAAAATAAAACCAACAAATGCTTAACAAAAGGAAAAAAAAAAAAAAAAAAAACCAAGCAGCACAAACATATATCTCGTAAACAAACATTTTTGACATTACTGCATAAGACAGAAATGAACATGCATGCTTTTTACAAACTTAGCATACCAAATGACAGATTTTCAGCAAAAAAAAAAAAAAAAAAACGTATTATGAATATATACATTTTAATAATATTGCAAAAATAAAAAGATTAAAAAATATCCCATTCTTCAAGAAAAATCAAAGAGCTTTTATTTGAAGTTGGAACGAAATATACCATGCAGAGAGGCACATCATATTGTAAACATACATTACTAATTTGCTTCCAGTACCAAAATAAATTATAAATTTAATACAGGGAAGTATCACAGCCAGATACAAATAAATAAAAATTAATTTATAAACATTTAAGTTTTTTACAATCATTGAAATTTATACAATATACAAATTATTAAAATGTCTACTGGCAATTAAGTTAATAGAAAAATTTTGAAGAAAATTTATATAATCTAAATTATAACAATGCTTAGTTAATAAAAATACAGATTTATTCTAGATTGATTTAATGGAATACTTCACCTGCCAGTTCTATGAATTTTATGACAGGGTCCAAAAAGCACTTCGTTAATGTGTATATAATAAGCCTTCAAATCTTTCAGTCACAACAGATTACACCGAATTCTATAATGCATTGTTCCTAAAGCAGTGATAACTGCTATACAGTGCATTTTTCTTAGGTTTAATGATTGAACATAGCACTGACAATGAGCTCAGTATATTGATAACCATTAAAGAACCAATAAATAACAATTAAAATACAAATCATTCCATTCCTAATAATAATAACTTACAATCTTCATCAGTTTCATAGTAAAAAAAAAAAAAAAAAAAAACCCATTTTTTTAAGATGCAATACCATTACTTTCTTCTACATTTACAAAATCTAACAATAAACCTAGGTAAATGATATATTAAATATTATGTATACAAATGTTAATTACTAATATAATTTTCCAATCTCTTTTAAATTAGCAGATCAATTAAAAATTAAACCATTCTATTTTAGAAGGCAAATAAAAGGAGGAATTGATCTTGCAAAATGTAAACATGAAAATGATATCATACAAGCAGAAATGAATTACCCAGCTATCAATAAAGAAATGCTATAAAAAGATGTTCATATAATTAAGGAGGGAAAAAAAACTTGAAATAAAAATTCATTAAAATAAAATGGAATAAGAAAGCATAAACATAAATTATACGAACTTCTAAATTAATATGATTGATATTTTTCCACAGAGATTGAATATTTGCCATAATTAAATAACCCTAAAATTGAATAAACAAAAATTTACAATTCTCTGTTATAGTCACTTGAAATATTATTTCAACATAATACAATAGTTAATAATAATAATAATCTTTTCCAATAAAACAAATAAGAAAATTAATCACTACAAACTAAATAAATCTTCCAAGATTTTTAAAAATAAACTTATTCATATAAGTTCCAACTCCTAGTATATTAATAAATTATTAAATATTTTGAAACAGTTTTTAAACTGTAACTTGAATGAAATTATTTGATTCAACAATGTTTAAATTAGGGTTTTTAACTGAGGCAGAAGCAATTCATCAATAACCATTTAACAAAAACAATGGAAATAAAAATTAATGTTATCTAAAAGTTACAACTTAGGATTAATCTTGTGTTTGCAAAAATTCATATTCGTGCAAACATTTACTATACACAATGTGATAAAACACTTCATTCAGTGTGTTCAAATGTGGCAGTAAAGAATTCTAATTGAAATGAGAATGCATATTCATCTTCGAAAATGCGGTTTAAAATATTTTCTGTTACGTGGATAAGAATGATTGCGATTTTGCTTCCATTTGTAATGAGAATCATATGGCCTTTGATGGTGGTTATGATGTCCATAATACGAGTTCCCCTAGAAATGAATATTAAGAAACATTAATAATATTTTAAGTACATACTGATTATTAAAATTTTTTTTTTTTTGCACTCTTCCTTTAATACAGCATATATATATATATAACATTTTAAAATTCAACACATTGCATGAACTAAAATTACTGTAAAATAATTTTAAAAAAAATTGTATAATTGATTATAATTCCAGAAGTTGTTACATACACTATCAATCTTTGTTAGTTCCAATTTCTACCGCTGAATATCATTTGCTATTTTTTTAAGCATAGCATATAATACTAAAGGCTGTTTAATTTTCACCTCAACATCAAGTAGTTTTTACCACACAATCTATTATTACACTAATAAAATTCACAACTGAATGATGAGCAATGAAAAGTTACATAATCTAGATAAAACTATTCGACAAAAAAGAGAAAATTAAAAAGGTAATCAACTATAAAAATGAAGAGTAGTAAAATTCTGATACAAATATAGTAATTCATTATATAATTTATAGCAAAAAAAAAGTTTTAGTTTAGTTTAAATATTCAAATTAAGTCCATAAAGAATTTCTTACATTATATTTTGCATTATAATTTCTTTCTTCATACTCCTGAAAGGGATTTTGTTTGTAATAACGATTGTAGCGATCCTTGGATTTGAACTTTCGAACCTAAAAAAAATGTTTCAATTTAAAATAAACTGATCATGACCTTTTAACATAAATATACATATATATAGTACAGAAAAAGTTTATTTTTATGTATATATAAATATTTCTTTATGATAAGATGTAATATTTTAGTAGTATAACATATTAAACAGAAAAAAAATTTACACAGGGAAATAAAACAATTGATTTTAAAGTTGGACAAAGTAACATGATTCTTTAAGATATTAATCACTGTGACTTTTAAAGTAAACTGGACAAATTTAATCTTTCTTCTGAGAGCTGGAAATATAAATGAAAATAAAATAATAATTTGGATTCTTTTCATTAAATTTTTCATAAACTCTAATTTTACAGAACAATCCTTTCTTATTCAATTTTCAGTGAAAAAAAAAAGCCTAGGCATCAAAAAGTTAAGATAATAAAATAATTCATATCAATTCTTCACCCATAAAAAAATACAGTCACAAGGAAAAATCTCACCTTTCCTCTATCACGTTCATCCTCATAATCCTCTAAAGACTTCCGTTTTTCATAGATTGATTGTGATGAGTCTTTGTAATGACTATCTCCTTTCCATGTAGGAACTAAAATAAAATGAATTATTTTCTTCCTATTTCCAATAACATATCTAAATATTGCATCTTTTAAAAAGAGAATTTTAAGAGATGTATTATTTTAAATAACTTTGGAATAATGAAGCAATTCTATTTTCTGCTTGGATTTATATAATTAAACACATAAGTAACAAGAAAAGCTAACTTATTCCAGTAAAAAATTTGATTTCAATGCATTAAAAAAAATTGTCCTGTGCATGAATAAATATACATTTTCATAAAAATTCTCTTTATAAATACCTATTTATCACAAATGTATACACTTAGGTATACATATACAGACTTCAATTTTTATCCATATTAAAAACAAATAGCTGTACTTTTTCTATTATAAAAGATAGTTTGCAATTTTGTGAAACGATTCTGATGTTAATTTTTACGTATAAACTAGCTGGTATACCTGTTCCTCGCACGGGTGAATTTAAAAATTAAACAAAAAAGCTTTTTGCATATCTCAGCTAAACAAAAAAACCATGTTCGCTAAATTTTAAGTGTCTAGATATAATAGCTGAATTTTTTTTAATTATTGTTATTATTTATGACGCCCTGTAACTTTCTTGTGGGTCGATTTTTTAAAAGACCTACCTGCTCAGCAAAAGTAACACATTGCTACAAATTTTGTGTAATAAACGCTTAAAATAGTGTAAATAATTTGTATCTGGATGTGTAACCTGTTAATATTACTTTCTGATGCATTTATTTTATGTTAAATAGCTGTTACCCACGACTTCGTCCATGTGGAATTTAACAAAAAAGTGTCTATTCACTTCGCAGAGTTAACGAAAACT
Source organism: Trichonephila inaurata madagascariensis (assembly GCA_019973955.1). Classification (NCBI taxonomy): domain Eukaryota; kingdom Metazoa; phylum Arthropoda; class Arachnida; order Araneae; family Nephilidae; genus Trichonephila; species Trichonephila inaurata. The sequence goes on along the minus strand of BMAV01025654.1, from coordinate 640,386 downwards.
TAATAATTATGTATTTACGTAAAGAAATACCTATGCTATAAGTATAATGTCATTCTACTTTGTGAATCTATGTTTCATTTTTGTTTTATTTATTTATTTTTTCCTTTGTTTTTTGTTGAGCAAGGGGTGAAAGGGACGCATGACCTTTGACACTGTTGATGGGGTGAGGACAAAAATCATTAGGATCAAAATAGGTCCAAGTAGCAGTAGGGTGAAACGCGAATACAAAGGAAGCCGCAAGAAAGGGGGTGAAAGGGACGCATGACTTTTGACAATGCAGTTAAGAACTGTAAAATCTTTAGGATCAAAGGAGATGAATGGGAAATGTCGTGAGTGGCAGCAACCTAATTAAACAGAAAAGCTTGATATAACTGCTAGAAATTGTTGAGACAGAAGGCTCGCGAAATAAAATAGTCCCTATTGAATAAAAATAATCCCTATTTGCTATTGCTCACTATTTTATTGGTTTTAATTTTATTTTCTCGGAACCCTAATTTTTTTTTCTATAATAAAAGTAACCTAAGTTATTCCTTATAACATTAGCTATCTGCCAGTGAAAGTTTCGTCAAAATTGGTCCAGCCGCTTCAGATTAGCCTGAACAAACAGAGAGACAAAAATTTTAAAAATTGATTTTTTCATATAAGTACCCTATATACTTTTAAATGCATTTAGTAAAAAGCTGTTAATTTCAAATTACAAACAGACACTTAATTTTTATTTATATGTATAGATGCCATATTTTTATGGCGATTTGCTTCTATTTGCTAGCCATGATCCTTGGCAATAGCTCTAGTTCAATTTTCTATGGAAGTGAACTTTTTCTTAGTACTGTCATGCCGAGTTTACTCCATTCCTCTTTAGCCATTTTCCAAAGTCCGTTCAGTGTTCTTATATGCTGTTTTCTTAAGGTGTGTTTTTTTATAAACCAAAGACACAAAACGATCTTCTGTATAATACTGTCAAAAAATTCAAATGTCTTCCTAAATTCAGTCAAAGCCTGAATAAAATAAATCCTAATTATTCAAAAAATCAATTCAAATAGATGAATAATTTTTTTTAATAAAAAAAACCAAGAACATCTTGAAATGTTTAAATAAGTTATTATGAATATTCTCTAGTTAGAGATTTTCTTTCTTTAAAAAAACCCCATTCTTCACAGATATGTTTAATGGTTTCTGCAACAAGTAATTTATAATATTTTATTTTTAAATTCATGATATACAGTGAACTTAAACTATGAGATTCTTTAAAGATCAGCATAGACATATTTCTTTTAAATGAATCATTGAAGAATTTAATTACCAGAAGCTCCATAGAAGTAGTTAGAATTTTTAGTAAGTTCAGATACCACATCATGAGGTCGATATCCTTTTGAATGAGAGCTTGATCCAGAACTATAGTCATTTCTTCTGTTATATTTTTCTTAAAAAAAATGAAGTTAATTAAAACAATTTAAAAATATCCACCTTTATAAATATAAACACCAATTTGGATTCATCACAGTTAAAATTTCTTATCTGTATAAATTCTGAGACTTCATAAAATATATAGCCAGGAATAAAAAAGTTCACAAAAAGATTCTTTCAAAAAAACTAGATGCATAAATTACAATAACTGATGAGTATATATTTCCCCCTCTATCAAGATGGGGGAAAATATCAATGAAAATAAATTTAAATGTTCATTGAGCAGTTACAGGTATGAAAGAAATGTCTATCAAGTTATCTCAAAGAAAAAGGAGAAACATGGTAAAAGCAGCAAATATAAGGATGAGAGTTCCACCTGTACAAAATGAACTCTGGTTACATGAAAGTAGCAATTTATGGACAAAACAGCCACAAGCATCATGTTTCATTTAATGAAGCTCAACTTTTAGATTTAAAACTGAAATTATTTACAGCCATACTTACCTATAATTATATATATTTCATAAAAAAAGTTTTAATACATTAAAGATTTTAAAAGAAAATTTGGGCATTTTTTTAAAAAAAAGAAAGTAGAGGTAAATATTCTTTTCACCCAAGAGATTTCAAGACTAGTATGTGAAAAACACTAAATCCCAAATATAATCAAACAAATCTGCTAAATTTATCAAGATTTAAAAAGATCCTTTACTGTTGGTTAATTTGTACCACTGATTTTATAGTGAAAATTATTTAATCTCTCGCTACACCCAATCATGAAAATTAATGTTCACTTCTTCACTTAGTTTATCAAAGCTTTCAAACAGAGATAATTTAATAATCTAAATCATTAAGGAAGTGGGAGGAGGAAATAACTAAAATAACATACCTTTAGATGAAGAAACATTATTTGCCATGCTGTCCTTTGTTTTTTCAACCCACTCATACTCCAAACTAGAACGAGAGCTTCCAGCACTTGAAACGCTTTCAGCTTCTCTTGTTTTTCGTTTATCTTTTGATTTTTCAAATTTGCTAAAGGTTTTATCACAATAAGGGGAAACAGTTTTATTTTTTTGCGAAACACTGGAATCGCAGCCTACGCTTTTATTTGTATGTAATGATTCACTTTTTACTTCATGTCCTAATGAATTATATTTTTCAGATGTATTTAAATGTTTATTGTGCAAGCTTACTCCGTTTTTGGAGGACAGTTTGGAGAAGTCTTCTGAGTATTTAACTTTTTTAGGTAATGAATTAAATCTGTTTTCATTGTTGTGAAACTCGGGGGAGTTTTCAGAAATTTTCGTATCAGAGTCATCACATTTCCTTTTGAGAAAGGAATTGTGTTGGTGTTTGGAATTTCTGTCATTGTCGAGAAATGTATTTTCGCTTTGAGATTGTTGTTTTCGAAAATCACACTTTTTATTGGTGGTTTTGGAATTTGACAATCCATTTCGATCGTCACTAGATGAGGTAGCATCAATGCCATTTTCCTGAGAATTAGAACATGAAATGCTTTTGGTATCGAGGTTAGATGAACAGTAAACACTATTGTTTGATGATAGTGCTGAATACTCAGACTGTTCCTCTGAGCTGACCTGAACATTTTCTTTACTAATACAATTTGATTTATTCACAACTGTATCAATTGAAGAATCTGAATTTGTGCTTGTTACATGCCAATCTGTAGTTGAATTTACACTATTAGAACTAGAGCTTGAACCATTACATTTTGATACTTCAGGAGCATCTGTAACAGTCCAAGATCCAGTAGCTATGACTTTAGAAGGTGTAGGTATTGTACTATTAGAAAAAGTTGATATTTTATTAATGTTTAAAACAGATCTAGATATCTTTCGCTTAACCTCAATTTTAGGAGAGTTCTCATTAACAGGTTTATTAATTTTTACATGTTTGGCACTGTCTAATTTTGTATCATCAGATACACTGTTTAATGAACTATTGTTAATTTCAACTTTAGATCTACTACTTTCATTTTCATCAGAAGATTCTGAAGAATCTTTCATATAAGGCACTAATCCAGTGTGATTGTTACTTGCTTTAGAAACATTTTGAGATTGTTTAACTTTTTTCGCAGGAGGTATTACTTCTGATTTATGAATGTCTTGAATACTTGGCATACTTGTACGTATTCCAAAAGATATCCGTTCCCTGTTAAGATTTGGTGACAAAGGTTTCTTATTAATGTTCACAGATGAGCAATGCTGTTTAATAGTTGGACTTGATTGCTTTGCTTGGTTTCTTTCAGTCAAAGGAGAAGATTTAATGGATGGTGTTTCAGGAATTTTCTTGTAATTGCATGCTGAAGAAGGAATAAAATAACTTATATTTAAAAATCTATTTTGAACATTAAAATAACAAAGCTTTGGATTCATACAAGAAACACATACCTGAATTGTTTCCTTTTATTACAGGACTTCTATTTTCAGCAGATTTCTAAATAGAAACAAATTTTTTAATATATCTATTACATATTAACCGTTAAAACTTATGGTACATATGCTGCACCCCAAAAGTAAATAGAAATTGCAGTACAGCATATGCAACACAGAACTTCAAAGGTTAACATATTCTAATATATTAGTAAAGCAATTTTACAACCCATGTTATAAAAAATAAAAAGCTGCAATGAAAGCCAATATCTCAAAAAATAAAAATTTTCAGCTCTATATAATCTTCAGGTTAAAATTTCCCAGAACATAAATATATTAGAAAGCAACAGTACATTTCGTTTCCAAACTTTCACAGCTCAAATCCAAAAGTTATATGCATATATATAAAGATTGAATTCCTTATCAGATTTTAAAATTGAGAAGCTATAAATAGAGAATAAAAATATACCTTCATCGGTGGATTTGGAGATGGTTCTGCTTTTATGTAAAACAGAACATAAGCACCTTGATTAAGGACTTGTGTCAAACTAACCTGGTGAACCTACAATTGAAAAGAAAAATTTTCATTGTGAGATATAGAAATATGGATTACATACAAATGAGAACATGACTGAATATTTTTTCAAGCATTTAAAAAATAAATAAATCAATAACTAGTTTACAGACATATAAATAATTCTATAAAGCAATATTATAAATTTTTTATAACCACATGATTCAATGAATGGAGAACTGATTGTTCATTAGTCATACTAGAAGCAATGCAAGAGCTGTCACTCTTCTCTTTACTTACATACCTAACATAAGGACTCTGAGCCTTGATGAATTAAACCTATTATATAACAGGGTTTTAATATATAATGAAAATTTTAACACACTGTTTGATTTAAACTCTAATGACCATTAACTCAAAATCATGCCTTTATCTACAGTGGTAACATGTAATTACAGACAGATTTCATGATATTAAAAAGATAAATTTGATATTTTGAAAAAAATTAACCATTTTCCCTTTTTTCAATTCCTACTATTAGTTCACAATCTCCCTATATATATCTTGTTCAAATTTTCAAACACTAATAAAACATATTTTAAAGCGATCACCTGATTATTTTGGATGACAACACTGATTATTTGGATAACAATCAATTAATCTTTATAATTAATAAGGATTAATTGATTAAAACTAATTATTCAAAGAATTACAGATACAGCCAAATTGGCTTTATTTTTGGCAACTTGTGTTAAAATTTTATAAGTTTTTTTCTCACATTTTAAAGAGCTCATTTGAGCTAAAATTTTCTATACACGATTGTTTGGGGGTGACAATATGATAATTATAAATTGACTGAAACTAATTAATAAAAGAATTACAGATACAATCATGTTGGCTTCATTTTTAATGACTTGGGTGAAAACTTTATAAAAGACCCCCCCCCCCATGTTTGAAAGCATTTAGTTGAACTGAAATTTTTTATATATGATTGTTTTGTATGACAATAGGATACTTAAATGATAATTAATAAAATTAGTTGCCACTTAATATTGTGATTTTGTTATATGTATATTAATTGTAATTATTTGATAAAAAGTAACTAAAATAAAATTTCTTTGTTGACCTAAGTAGGAATTTACTTAAAACTTTTTTTCCTGTAATGGGCTGCATTTTGGTATTTCTACCTTTGCAGACCTAGTACATTCCCCAGGAGCTGGTATCACTTATTAGTGCGGCATCATTTAGGCAATACCAATTACTGCAAGTAGTTTTGATGCCCAGTTTCTTTCCCAGGAGGAAGGCTCCTGAGCTCTGCCAATGTGAAATTTGTACTTAGGAATTTAATTTTGCCGAGAGCATCCAAGCCAAACAGACACTCAAGGAATCTTTTTCATGCCATATAATCATACGACATGGCCGCTGTCAATTTTCTGCATCATGAAAATCCACCGATTTGGGAGGGGGTCAAACCCGCAACCCTGGGTACAAAGGCCAGTGACAAACCAAACTATGCCACCCAGCCGTTTTTTTTAAACACTGTTTAAATACATTACACACACACCAAAATATATTTCAGAAATATTTCTATACAAATTCAAAGACTTTAAAATAAATACCCTTTGGTCATCCATAATATACCAAAGTCCATTTGAATTTTTAACATAACAATAATAATGACCCGAATTGCAACTAGGACCCGAGTGGACAAGGACAGCATTCAAACGATACCAAACAGGATCGCCCTAAAATATAACAAATATATTCATTAGAGAAGATTAATAGATATACACATATAAGTTCAGATTTTAAAAATCATAATTTTACCTTGGGATCTGACATGAATGGCCGAAGGTTCAGTTTTTCCGGATAAGTGATTTGTTTAGTTATTTTGCCGCCAAACGAACGATTATAATCAAATCTATAAACAAATACAAGGAAATTAATTTTTTACTTTCACAGATTTTCATACATATATTTATTAATCATCTGTTTTCATAGAAAGTTCCACAAATGGATTTTTATAAATAAAGTAGTTTTTCTCTATGACTTAAAAAACTTTCATTTTTTGATATTCATAAATCAATAGCCTGGAAATAAATTTTTTAAGTGCTTAAATGTTACCATAATTAATACAAGGGATATGGAAGTGAAATTAAAGTTTGAAATAAATATAAAGTGAAAACACTATACCTTTTTAGCTGGAAAGTTGCTACATTAGGAGCTCTATATACCGTAAATTTCTTTTGGGCAGTGACTTTCATTTTGCATTTAGGACACTTGTAAGAATTTTCTTGCTCCAAAATTTCTGGCTGGGTGAATTTCTCCAAAGCCTTTTCTAAGCTTAACACATTTTGCTACAGGGTGAAAAATTTATTGGCAATTAATTTAGTAATAAATTACCTTTGAAATTATTTAACTTTCATTCAAACTAAACTCAAACTCAGTGGCATAACAGCCAGGGCCTACTGTGCCCATCCCAGTATACATGACCATCGGGCCCTGAGAGGCACGAGAAGATGTTCCGATCAGGTGGTTCGTCTGAAGCGAGACTCACTAGTGTTTAAGTCCCCAACTATCCTCCTTTAGGGAGGACAGTCCTTCCTTGAAAAGTATTCTTCATTTCAATATTTTACAACTAAACCTGTTATTTTAAACTAATATATTTCCAATGAATACAAGGAAGATCCGAAACAAATATCACAGGAAAATCAGTTTATCAATGGTGTTTTTTGCCTTCATCACTAGATAAATTGGGCAGATATAGAAAATTTTGTTGAATTTTTACTGAAAGAAATGCCTGATATTAAAATCGATGACAATCGTCTGTTTGAAGAAATTAAAAGACTAAATGTATATTCAAAATTTGATAAATCAGAACAGTGTGAAAATCAGGCTGTTGAAATTGATAAAAGATGGGTGGAAATATTTGTTCATTTCCAAAATGAACACATTCTATATGAAAACTTAGTTATATTCTTGTTAAATTTATGTTGTGCTTCCCCAGGAACTAATGCAGCAGTTGAAAGAGTTTTCTCAATTGGTAATGATTTTAGGACAAGTGAGAAATAAAGATTGAATGATCACTAACCACATTACTGTTAAGTTCCAGATGAAGGATATTTCTTGCTCCGAAATTTCCGATATATTAGAAAATGATGCAATAATAATTAAAAAAAATTCTTCCTTTGGAAAAATACTCTGTTAAGTAAATAATTAAAAGGGATGTAATTGTAATTAGTGTATTTTTGTTTGAGATATTACAATGTTTCATATATTTGCATTGCAATTTTTTTCTTTATTTTTTCGTCCTCCTTTTCACTGCAAAAAACCTGGTCACCTTAATTTAACTGTGTAGAACCTTTTCATTATTTAACAGAAATCTTAAAGAAATAAACAATACTTAATAATCATGAATGCATGATAAACACCTTTTAAAAAGTCAGAATTTTACCTTTATATCCAAGATGAAATCCATGAAATGATCAAATGTGTTGCTCTTCTCTTTACATCTCAAGCAAGTGACTGAAATAAATTAAAATCATACATAAAAACATTTTCAGTTAAGTTTTTGGCATTAAAAAAAATATTTAATAATAAATTTTATTATATAAGAAATCTTTTATATCATAAGAACTAAAAATTGTGTTTGATTTCGAAATATTCTAAGGAACACAATCAAGAAAAATGTTTTAAATTCTGTCTTTAACCCATCTCTGATTAATCAAAGTGTACTTTTCAATATTTATGGTTTACAAATATAGGTTGAATAAATATCGAAGTACCTGTTTCCCGCAGGGAAGCTCAAACTCCTGTCATTGTAAATATGGAAGTTGCTTGGGTTCAGCTTTACCTTAGTCCTTTGTAGCATTTAATGATATTAAAAATTTAAAATTAAGTGTGAAAAAATACAAAAATTTAGGTGTACAAAGTAGTGTAATAAACTTTATTTCAGTAGCGCATGTGTATGTTTTTATGATTTAATCTGTATCAGCCTCAGATTGACCCAGCAAGCCGGGATACAACACGGCTGACTTGACTCCAGGTTGGGGGAAAGAAAATCGAGTGAAGCGGGGAACCTGCACAGTAGAAGTTCTCCCATCGTCTGAAAGTTGCCCAGAAAGGGCAGTGGTTTATAATTTAACTCTGCATTTGATTTCAGATTATTATAGAATACAATTTTCATTGAGATTTTCAGGAAGTTTCTTAAATTCTATTCGTCTAATATCAATTATATGTATCCTAAATTCAGGATTTCATCCAGGTGTAAGAAAAGGAAGATAATCAGGAATTCACAGTTATTAATTCAGTGGAGAGGGAGAGAAAAAAAAAAAACCAATAACTTTTTACACATTTGAGCAATATTAATAATTTTGAAGAAAATTAATATAAGAAAATTTGAGAATTATTAGATACGGAAACTGATTTTATGACTAAAAATTCAGGAATCTAAGAAATAAAAATTCAGCTCAGTTGATTTGGAATAAATTACAGTTTAAAAAAAAAAACCTAAAAAACACCCTTATATAGTTAATCGAACTAAGTTATAAATCTTTTAGTTGCCAAATCTGGAAATGGGATCTGAAATTGGTCGCCAGATGCGGGATGGGATCCAAAAATAGGAAATTGTTAATCCTGATAGTCCTGATCATGACAAAATGGAACAAAATTATTCTATTGTCATCAGTCCTGGATAAGTGAACAAAATTTCAAGTTAATCTGACCTTTTAAAGAGGGTAAAAATTGAGTTAAAAGATTCTGTTACATACAAGTGAAGCTTATAAAAGTGTGTTAAAAAATAAAATTTGAACATTACATATAGAGCCTAATCAAGAAAATATCCACTCTATGTCATCATTGTTTTAATTTGAAGAATTTTATTTTATAAAATAAAAATAGCTTAATCAAAAATATAATATAATAAATATGCTATTTAGAGAAATCCTGTAACAGTATCAGTGATATAAAGTATAACAAATTTTGAGGAGAGTCTTATTTTTTTGTATAAACTAAAATTTAATCTCTTAACTGTTGACATTTCATAATATTGGCCTCAGGTAATGTTCTGCAGGATTTTTTAGAATAGCAGGATAATTTAGAAATTTTTAGACAATTTGTGATATGGTACAATCTCCTAAGCAATGTCAACAAGTGTTTTATAATAATTTAATTTTTGTTACAGTTAAAAGAATTACACAACTATATCAAATGAAATAGGGTAGATACTAATTTTGAATTATGTTGCTGTCAGATATGGACTGGCATACAAATACTTTGTCACAACAAAATAAAAAAAAATTTATTTTTTATGTTTATTGAATTTTTTTAGGGGGAGGGGGGATTAACTGAGTTCCAAACTGCACAGTTTCCAGTTTATAATTTTATGTGAATGTATAATCTTAAATAGCTACTGAACATTTCAGATCAATAATTTTAAACAATGTGTTAAGTATCTTTCATATTTAAGTGCTTGTTATCAAAGTTACTAAAGCCACTGTAAACTGCTTTCAAGGAACTGCCTATTTACAAAATTGTATACACTTCTGTTTTGCTGAGGCTTACAAACAGATTCGCAAAACTCATTTTACTTATTTTTACACTACCCTTTAAGAGATTCACATCAATACACATTTGCAAGTTTCCCATAAATTCAATATTATTGAAGAGCATTTATTCAGGAATGCATGAATAGGAAGTTTTACTGTCTTTGTAAAACTTATTTTTTATGCTTTTTTGATAGTAATTTTTAGATCACTCCTTGTATATCAAATATAATATAAGCCTTAGAAAAAGTAAGCTTTATAACTATCAAAAAGAGATTGAAATAAAAAAAATTATCAATACTATTTTAAACATTACATACATTAAATTAAAACCTTCCTTTTCATTACATTTATTAGCCAACAAAGCTAATGTTTTTGCTACCAACTGTACCTGGCTATTTTTTAAAAATATGTTATTACAATAACGTATTTCTTATATAATTCATATTAGATTTAAGTAAAATTCAGACACAAAAATTAAGTAATATTTCATCAATTGATTGAAGTATTATAGTAATACACACATAAAGAAATAATTTCAATGCAATCAAACTTAAAAATTATACAGCAGTTGTAAGGTTGCAATGTTCATCTTGAGAATAATATTTTTATATTTTAACTTTTTTCTTGGTATATTTTAGGCCATATGACTTTTGTACAAAATTTTTACACAAGGCAGCGTAAAAGTTATTTTCGAGCTTGACAGAATAGTAATTTCACAATGAAAGCAATCACAGTGGGTTACATGTTTTAAACAGAGCAAGAAAAATCACGAATATATATATCATGAATATACCACATTACTGGCTAAAATTGCACTTCTCAGATAATTTTACTTTAATAAAATTCTTTTAGTCATTAAAAATAAAAATAATCAATTCCAGAAAACAATAGATTTAGTTTAAGAAGTCAAATTATAATTTAATTTGGATTTGTTATTACAGGACAAATACTATCAGACAAAAAAAGTAGAGCACATTGAAAAATTTTTTAATACAGAAAGTTATAAAATTTTTATTATAGTACCTTATATTTGAAGTTTTTAATAAGTATTAAAATATTTATCTAACCTTGACTTCTATGATATCCTCCAAATATCCGATTAATAACAGTTGTTTCTTTACTGGCAGGATCTAGCCTAATAATAATAAAAAATTATGAACATAATACAGAAGTCAATAATGTTATAATGAAAATAATACAGACTTAAATTATTTACTTGGAACAATTATTGTTTTGTGAAAGACATGATTTCCATAGATTATCAATCACATAACGGAGAAATTCATGAGCATCTTCCTGGCGCCCAAATTGGAAGTGTTTTGCAATCACTGAAACAAAAATTAATATACTTTACAATTATATGATTTTTAAACAAGGAATGTATATGATTATATATTTTTTTAAAAACTCAATTTCGTATGTTAAATTTTTAGAAACGTCTGATGCTACATTTGGCAGAAACTTGACAACCCGATTCTTGAAATATAAATAGCATTACAGTTAATCATTGAGGAATTTAAGTAATTTATTGGAAGGAAGAGTTGTATTTCAGCTTCATGGTTATAACATATAATCAGCCTTCAATAAATATGGTTATGTATTATGTATAAAACTCTTGCAGATAATTAGAAAAATACAAATTTAGAAATAGATATTTAGAAGCCATTACTCTAGTCAATTTATTTACAAAAAAAAAGGGAAGGAGGAGGAGGGGAAAGAAAATGGAAAGATCTAAATTTACAATATTTTGCATGGTTGCTAGCCTTTGTTGAAGGGCGTGCATTTTTTATATATTTGTGCTACACCAATGGGAAAAATATCCTATACAAAACAGGACAAAATTTTATTTAAACTTCCGAGCATACACAGAAATCTAATACTATTACAAAGTACTCTAAAACCACAGCAGTTTTTTTAATACTATATCTAGACTAAATTTTTTAAAAATCCATTTTAAATTAAAAAAAAAAAAAATTAATAAATATATAATACCCACAAGTTAAAAGATTAGCGCTACAAAGTATAAATTTCATTCGCTACAATAAATAAATTTCACTAAAAAATACTCTTCCATTCTCCTCTACACCATAAAATAAAATCAAATTTTTTGTTTATATATATAAAATTATTCATGTTTCAGGTTACTAATAATCAGGAACATTTCACTATACTTATAATAAAACTACACAAACAGAGAATAAATTTTCAGAAATTTAAGAGGAATGTGAAAAATACAGTTTTAGAGACAAAAAAATACAAAAATCTTGCAAAATAATCTAAAAGTGAATTTAGAATACACTTCAAAAAATATAAAAGCATTTATACATTAAAAACACACACATAAGAATTATAATACAATTTTCTTTTACTTACATTTTAATCTTTGGTATACATCAACTGGTTTTATCACATCTCCTGTTTTACCAATTGCTCTTTTAATATGCTTTTGAAGAACACACATCATGCAAAAGCCAGTGACAGTACCTATAAGATATTTTGAAATAAGATTTTAACAATACAAGACTAAATTAAACTAAAAATTCAAAGCAGTGTTTTGAGCCATGCAAATCATCACTTCATGTCAAATAGACAATAAAATAACAAATATTAAATATATAAATTTCTGAAAATGAGTAAATTACTTATATAAAGTTCAAATAATATATTATAACTATTTCCAAAATCCTTTCTTGAACATACCAGTTAAGGCAAAAACATAAATTATACAACTTTTCCATTAGATTAATTTTGCCATTTCTAAAGGAAGCCAGAGTTGCAATTTTACTATTATGTTAAACAGGAATTTTACCCAATAGTATACAGATGCAAGCACATTGACTTCATGATTCTATAGCATTTAGTATCCCCATATTTCAGTGCAAGATTTAAATAAACAGTAAACAAACAGAATTATATTCAAAGTTAATTTCTAATGTAAGATAAAATACACAACAAATTTAACCACTGATAATATATATTGAAAGTATAAAATATTTCAACTGGGTAAAATTACTCAGAAAATATTTAAAAATTTAGTTGTTAAAGAAAAGTTCATAGTCATATTATATATATTTATTCGGGCTCAAATCATAAAATTTTTTGATATGCAAAATTGAAATTAAGAGTCAATTTATAATAGTCACACAAAATAAGTCAGATATATTTGAAACAATTATACAACATTTGTCTACAAGGATTTCTTTACAAATTTTATCATTTTTTCTGAATTCAATGGAACATTTTGGTAAAAATTAAGATTTCTGCAGTGTTAAATGCTTGTTAGAAAATTGCGTTTCTTTATTATTTAATTAACATATAAAAGATTTTGGGATGAATGACTACGTAATTTTAAGTCACAGTTCAAGGAATGACAGCATTCAAGGAGGTATTTATGTCAAACAATTCTTCAGATCTGTTGAATTTCATGCAAAATGAATGTTTTTATACAATATAATGGTCTTTGTTGGAACTAAGTATTAGCTATTAACTCTACAATTATGAATCGGTGATTTTTAAAAAATTCAGTGAACCAGTTTCAATTTATTTCGCAAATTTTAAAAGAAAGTATATAAAAAATTTGTTTTTCTTCCTTTAAATTTCACTTTGTGAAGGTAAAACTTGTGTTCATAAATAATACAGTAACACTGAACAGAACTCAATCACGCAACAGCCCATGAGGACCAAGGCCTACTGTGCCTATCTCAGTTTACGTCCTTAAGCACTGGGGTGCATGTGCAGATGTTTTGGTCAAGTGGATAATACAGTAATAAGGAATGATTAATCTAAAAATCCTCTTTACATTAAAAATGCCTTTTATGTGGATTTCAATAAGTTATTAACTTCAAGATGAATTTAAAAAATTGTAATTTAGATCAACAAATTTTATATTTTTAAGATATAACATACAATAAAAATAAAATGAAATATTCACTCAACATCAAGTAAATTACTGATTCAAAATATATATAGTTTTTAATAAGATAGAAGTATCAATATATTTACATAACTTTTTAGAATTTTAAAATTATGTAGATTTATATAAAAAGACTGCATACTCACATTTTATTGAGTGATCATTATCATGCAAAAGATAATTTGCCAGAGGAGGACAATATGTCAAACATTGGATAACCGTATTCATAAAACAGGTATTTCCTAAATTATTCAAACCAGCTCCTATTTTATGTATCTGCTTCCACTCTAGATGAATTTTCCCCATATACAATTGAACTTTTGGAACAGGTATTCCATCTTCAATCTTTTCTTTATTGCCATTTAAAGTTACGTACGAATTATCTACAAAAAGAAAAAAATAAAACTTCAAACTTCTTACTGTAAAATGTATTTCAATATTTTTTCCCTTCAAACAAATTTTTTTAAAGAAATAAAGGAAGAAATTTTATATATAATTGATGACAAACATAATTTTTTTTTAAACAGAAATAATTTCTACTAACTGAATGTGTTTCTGTTTTGATCAACACAATTTTTCTGCTTCTTTTGCCCATTACAGACAATTTCATTTCCACCAACTTTACAAAGGTATTTTCCTGGAATTCCAGTACCGGTAGAAGGCTTCTTTACTTCAGTTACAGAAAAATCTATGGTGCTCAAAAGTAATGATGACCGAGAACCATTAGCAATCTGCAAAACAAATGAATTATAACACATTAATATGCACAAAGAATTTATGACCTTATACATAAATGTTTTAATCGAAATTATAATTTAAAAAAGTAAGCAAACAGAAACTTCAAACTAGTTTTCCTTTTTAAATTAGTTGCAAGCAAATGTATCTGGAAATTTACCACTATTCTTACAAAAATAGTATTTTGTTAATTTATTACAGCATTAAGAAAGCTAAACTCAGTGATGTAACAGCCCATGAGGGCAAGGCCTGCTGTGCCCATTTCAGTTTCACGACCTTGGGCATTGAGATGCATGAGCAGATGTTCCGGTCAGGTGGCAAATCTGACACGAAACCTCCAGCGTTTAGTTCTGTAAGTCAGCTTGGTACTCATTTATCGATCCACTTAAGGAATGAAAGGCTGAGTTGACCTTGCTCAGCCCAGGGTTGCATTAAGAATAGTTTGAAAAAAAGAAAATGGAATTAATTCAAATTAGCATTTTTAAGAAATTTATTTCCAACACATTTGAATTACATTTAAAATGAAGATGATACAATATATAGACAATACTCTAGCAATAGAGAGTTTGCTATTATACTAGCCATCTTACTTTGACCTATTCATTTCGATACATTCCATTTTTATTATATATCTTTATGCGAAAAGTATTATATGATTATATAAATGCATGCATGCTGAACAGGATTCTGTTTTTCAATTTCTTTATATACATCATTCTTAAAAATTAATTTAGCAGTAAAAACATGATTTCTTTTATTTTTCGAAGAAAAGTATTTACAATAATTATAATATTCAATTGAAAGAATGAATAGATATTTTTCTTTATATGTTTTATGCAAAAAGCAGTTAAAATTCATGGATATAAAACTGTTTAAAAAAATTCAAATTTATAAATGTATATAATTGAAATAAATTATTGAATTGATCCCACTCTTCTATTTTTAGGATATATAAAATTCTTAAACTATACATTTTTAAAAATATTTAATAAATGGCAATTTATTAAGATTATGTGATATAATAAATTAAAAACTTGAATTATCTTTAACATATTCAACCAACCTTTTGATTGATGGAGTCTTTATCAGCAACGAAATTTCCATTAATGTTCTTAGCAATTGCAGAATTCATCATTAAGTGCTATATATAAATGTCACATCAATACAAGCGATGTTTATTTAAACTTGTTTAATAGTCTTTTCCTCAATATTCTCTCCAAGCTTATGCAGATTGATCTACATAATTAAAAAAAATGATACAATAAATTTTTATATCATACTTAAGTAAAATTAGTAATCATCAGAAAAAAATTATAAAAACATCTTAATAGTTAAAACTATCAAGTTTTACTTTGAGGTTTCATATTAATGATACAGAAGCATTTATTCAGTAAGTATGTACATAAACAAACCCTATTAAAAAGTTTTTTTTTAAATTTGAATGATGTTCTTTTATTGGCAAACTTTTACTGTACATACTTTTTATCTTTTAATAAAGGTTCTTATTCAAGGTATATTTAGCAGGACAGTATCTAGTCAAGTTTTTAAGGTGTAAAGTCTATTATCCAATACATACATATATATATATATGATTATACAAATTTTCTATTTTTAAGAGCCAAAAATTATTCAGTTTTCCTTTGTTTATTTTAAATTTCATTTCTAACAGAGCAACATTCGTTTTTTTTATGAAACTGTAAATGCATTATTCTTAAAACTTTATAATTGTTCCTATTCAGAATCAGAATTAACCATAGTTTAAACAATATTTCTTCAATAACCGCTCTAGTTCTATGATGTGAAAGGAATTTATATTGTCTTATTTTGATATCATTAGAATATTGCAAGACTGTACATTTATCTGTTAAAAAGAGGAAAAATACTTTATTACACAAAATACACATTTAAAAAAAAAAAAAAAATAGAAGCATGGCATGGAAAAAAAGGGGGAGAATTCTAGGGTAGTTTTTAATCACAAATGAAATTCCAATATTTGTGTTCACATTCTAAACATTTGATTTTAATATGAAGCAGTGTGCAGGCATTAAATTTCTTTAGCTCACTTTTGGAGAGGGGGTTACTCTGCTCTTAAGGGTTATAAAAAAAAACAATAAAACACAGAAAACTTGAATTTCATTGTCTCAGAACATTAAATATAAATCTTGATAGCAAAGATAAGCTACTCAGAAAATTGAAGGAAAATATAAGAAATTGTCACTTCAGAAATAATAAATGAGACATATCATATTATAAAATGAAAATTTTGTACTTCCATACCTACTATTGCAACAGTTTAGGCGACATTATGCCAACTAAGCACATGGTTGCCAATTTGGTGCGTTGAAGGTTGGGATAATATGCAAGGATCAAAACTTCTATCACAAGCAAAAGCATTACTGTAATAACATTTATGAAATCAAATATCAATTTCATTTCCTACACAGCAGATTGTTTTCCCAAGAAACTTTATTTAAGACTAGACAAATTTTGACAGAATTATTTTGTCATTATATTGGATTTGGCGATATGGTAGCAAAATGTACATTTATTGTAAGCTTCAAATAATTGCCAAATTCAATCAATGAATTGAAACTATTTATGGTTAATAGTTCATAATCCTTCATAACTGAAATGTTTTTTTACACAAGAAATTTAAACACTCTAATTCTAAACTAAGAACGAATTTCGCCTAAATTTGGAATTGTCACATACAACAGAGTTAAGGACGAATGATCTAACTTAAGGACAAATGTAACCAATTACTCATACTTCAACAGCATTACTGATATTTGTTTGAAATTCAGTATCAATAATATATTAGAATGAAATCATTTTCACAAAATCATGAGTCAATTAAAGCAAGGTAAGTTTGAGTGAGATTCCTCAGCTAATACACAATCCACTGACATATTTTAAAGAATATCATCATGAAAGTATATGGATCCAGTTTACAGGAGCTAAAATCCCTTATGCTAGTTTTACTATTTTATATACATTGTTTTATGAGAAAATTGAAATAGTAGTACAAAAGAATAGCTTTTAATATTTATCAAGCCCTCATTAAATGTTTTTTGGTTAAAGATTTTTTTCATTCTTTTATGACAGTATTTGTCACTTTATAACAGAAGAGAACAAATGTATTGATTGGATTGTATTTTCTTTGTAAAAAAAAATCATTTTACATGACTTCAAGATTAAACAAACATAAAAATTTCTACATGAAATTGGAAAATACATGCAGAACTATATTAAAATCCCAAACATTATATTGAACTTTATTTACAAGCCTTAAAATTTGGTGAAACTTCCAAGAAATTCCATTGGTTTTCAAACTGTGTTCCATGGAGTGAGTGAGTGAATATTAATGTCGTACAGTTCAGCTACACGAGGGTTTTTGGTGACGGACCTCGCAATTTTGAACCATGGTCAAGTGACAAAGACACCTGAGCTGGCACCCCCCCTCTCCTAACTACCACACCACTTGTGTTCCATGGAACCCTGTTGTTCTCCAAAGCATATACAGGGGTTCCACGAGTCACAAAAAAAAAAACACCCTATTAAGAAATAAATATATGTGGAAATTGGGTTCACCTTTTCTGTGAAGTTTGTATAGTTACAAGTATCTATAGCTCATCCAATTAATTAAAACTGAAAATTTTAAATATAAAATAACTTTATTTTACAATACTTTTAAAACTTTTATTATAATTAAAGAATATTAAAACATTTTATCTTTATATATATACTTCCTACTAGATTATGAATATGCTATTGTTTACTATCTCTGGTTCCACAAGACAATTATATATTTGTTAGCTCAATATCATGCAAATTAATGCCATTCAGAACATTGAGTTTAAGTGAAATATATTTCTCAGTGTAAGTGGCTACAAAAACAAAGTATTGTATTTACTCGAATCTAAGCAGCAATTTTTTTCTAATTAAAGCTACTGTAAATAGAAAGCATAGAATTGAATTTAAAAAAATGCATTGGATGGGGCAATTAGAGCAATTACAAGTTCAATTATTTTACATTTTCCACAAAGACTTGTTGAAAATTTGGGATGTGGATTAGATTTGAGTAGGGGAGACCTGTGTACCTAGGGCCACTTTTTTTCAATGCACGAAAACAGAGCCACTGGCTTCTTTAAAAAATGTGAAACTGATATGCTTTCATCATTAAACTACCATGCAATAGGAGTTAATGTAAATACTTAAAATAATAAATTCTGTGAAATAAAAGGTTTTTAAAAAAATTCAAAAATGGCCCTAGGTACAATGACATCATTGTACCTAGGATCAGCAGCTGTTGTACTTAGGGCCTTTCCCTAAAACTTAGTTTTTCACTCTGTAATCTATAGAAAACAAACATACACACATGAATTTAATAAAACAATTAATATTGCAACTATTTAATTTGCAATGCGCCAAATTATTAACGAATTACACGTATTTTCATTCAACATTATAATTTAAAAAACTGGTTACAAAAGTGAGCTGCATACATTGTTGCTCTGAAGCACCAACAGATTGTGGTTTGGGCAATTTGAGCACAATATTTCTGTTGTCAAAATGTTTCTTCTTTGTCATAAAGAAACTTATTTGAACGAGCAATATTTTTCAGAAATTTAACATCTATTACTTCTGCCACATAAAAATGTTCAGTTTTTTTGCCTTGTATTTTTGTTAAACAAAAATCCCCCCCCCCTTTTCAATAGTATTTCATACATCAGCTCCTGTAGAATTTGCATCATCAGTGGAATGAGAATCTTCAATATCTGATAATTCTTTGTATGAAGTTGCCTTAATTTCAAACTCAGGTTTTTTTACAAGTTTTCTTTTTCTTTTCTTTGGCAATTTTAATAGCCTGATATTTTTGATTTCTTCCTTTTCTGGAGTGTCAGTCAAGATTCTACTTCTCTTTGGTTTTCGGCCACCTATGTTGGATTTACTTCGAGAATTATGCTTCTGTTTTTATAATTATAAAGAATTTTTTTTTATTAAATGAATTCTCATGTTTGTGTAAACAAAATGATAATCCTGAATAATAACAATAATGGTAGCAAACATATTTTTTATAAATCAAGCGTATTGAAAGTTCTCATTTAAATAACATCCAATTATAGTAAAAAACTTGACTAAATCAAAATGGTTCAGATAATTAAGAGGCCACTTTTCTCCTTATATTATAAAAACTTGTTTTAATAAAATAATAACAAAGAATATTAATTGCAATTGTACCTAGGGCCATGGCCCTAGGTACAAGACTAGGTAATTTCATACAAAATGTCTTCTGCAGAAAAACCCAGATGGAGAGGGGATTTATTTAAAATCTAATTTAGTACTTAAAGTTACAAACAAAATTATGTACTAGAATTCAAAAAAAATATTTGACTTATCTTTGTACAACAATAAAAAGATTAACTCTGCAAAATTTTACTTTAGACCATGTAAAACTATTTTTCATTTATAACTTGCCACAGCTTTCTTTTGCAAAATTTCAAAATGAATGCCAAAGTAGGAAATGGTGTTACACTCACCCAAGTGAGTTATAAAACTTAGAACTAAATATTATTCAAATAAAATGGGATGGCCCTAGGTACACAGGTCTCCCCTAAATATGGTTTAAAAACAAATTAAACTAAGAATACGTAATGCAATTACATTTAATCTCAATAGACCTGGATTTCCGACAGTTCGTGTGAAAAAAAGCAAGCACATATCCCAGTCACTAAATATAATGCATGGATGGATGACACTTGGATCACAAATTATTATTAATGAGTAAATTATATTGAAAAATTTGATAAGAATTTTTTATTACCTAAATGTAACACTCTTTTTAATTGCCTTTACATAAAGTGCCTATAACATGTTGATCTATTATTTTGAGATACGAGGTTCCCCAAAAATACTTTCTAATTCTAGGGTTCTGTGAGTTGAAAAAGTTTGAAGACCATTGGTTTACTCCATTAAACCAAAAATCTACAAATTTAGAAAAATTGTAAAACTTAAACAATCTAAACATGTCAGTTATACCTATTATGTTTAACAGTTTTAAGGATTACATCATGTTGTATATTTCATGGATGATACATAACATTATAAGCTACGATGTTATATATATCTCATGCATGAAAAAGTATAACAGTGGCAAATATAAAAAACATAATTTAAAGTTACATTGTACAAGTAACTATTCAGCACAATTCCATTCTTAAATTTATAATAGACACATCACATATATTACACATAAATGATTTGTTCAAATGTTAATATTTACAAACTATCTAGAATATTCATGAACATTTTTGAAACTGAACAAAAATGGCTCAAATTCTAAGTAACACAGACCACAAAATATGTAAGCACACTTGCAATGTACAAATATTAATTTTAATTCATTAAAAATCAAAATTGAAGAAGGATAATGTTTAAAATAGATGAATACTATAAGGATATTGTCTCATAAGAATAAATCACTACCTTAAATATGAATAAATAAATTCAGTTAATAATATATTTTCAGTTCTAAACTAGAAGTTACACAAGGAATACATCAAATATTCACATACTGATTTCGATAAGTTTTAAGAGGATTCGTAGTATGCCGGTTATTTTGAATTAAATGATTACAAACCCTTACTTTTCAATGAAGTCTAACAAAATGCATTTCATTCCGTAAAACTTTTTGTTCTATTTACGTATATATCAAAACATATCAACTGAAACAAAATCCGTTTCGACAATATTACGTCTTATTTAACCATTCCTTACCTCTCGGAAACATGCGTTGTCCAAAAGTCGGTAAATGTGTCACACGTATAATTATCCATAAATCGCTGTTCATATTGAGAAAAAAACAATAACAGCGTAGAAACAGTTTATAACTGCTATCAGGCAAAAATGAAAACAGGCCACAAATAAAAATTTTTAACTAATTTTAATAAAAAAAATTTATTTTCAGGATACTGAAAAATTACACACGAGTAGAGTAGAGTTTAGAGGAGTTTAGGTGTATTCAAAATAATTTACGTTGCAAGAGTAAAAAATAAAAAAAAAACTTTTTATAAAAATAATAAATAAAATTTACTTTTTCATTGAAATAAATTTATCATTTTTAAACATATATCCAATCTGTAATTATTTCGATCATAAGAGATTCTAATCAAAGAAGAGACCGATGCAAAAATTATTCAGAAAAATTGATGATTTGTTTGAAAGATCGTAGGAATGCACAATGTCAATCTTGTATCAATCCACTACCTTTTATTTCTTGTGTTTTCAAGTTAGTAATTTACTGTAATATAATTAAGACTGATGCAAAATTCTTAAGGAGTCAATAAAGCATTTACTTATTTATTTTTTTTTCAAGATCTTTATATTGCCTGTTGATCAAGTGAGTAATTGGTGCTTAAAAATGAAGTTAAATATTCTATTTTTATAATCAAATAATTAAAAAATCTAAATATTCATTAGTAATTCCATTCAGATAATAATAATTGATTTTTATTAGATGTTTAATTAAATGATTAATTTTAAATATTATAAAAAAAAATTGTTGGGAAGTTGTGCTACATCTCAAATAACTTTTATTTATGTTACCATGCCAACCGGCGCAGTTTTGAAATTTTCTTAGCAATGCAATTGCACTTTCGAATAATGTAAATAAGAAATGATTTTTTTTCAAAAACTAGCTCGTTTTTGTACATTTTAGAATGAACGGTGCAAGACGAAAGGTTTGTTTGATCAATGAATTTTTTTTAGATTTTGTTATTATTTCTTTTTAATTCCTTAATACGATTTTTAGTTTTGAGAAATTCAAAAAACAAAACTATCAAGTATGGGATTTAGAGGTTAAAGTGTAGTATAGAGAAGGGGGTGGGGCTTGGTGATGTCAATTTCTTTTGGCTACCAAAATCGGTCGCAAAGTTACTTCATTTAGCGATAGGTGCCCGCAAGCCAGAATGAATTCGTTATCTCACCGTGATATTTAGATAAAAATCGCCAAATCCAACGGCCCCCCCCCCCATACTACATTTGAGCCGGATTTAGGTATTATTGAAATGAAATCTTAAATCACTACACAAAATTTTAATTTGAAATTAGTATACACACACGTACATGCACAAAACTTGTGTGTGCTGTATTTATGCACTGACTAGTAAAATGACATATATTAAATTTGCAGTAAAGAATAATACATTTCCTCTGTGTTGTTATTTGAGAATTTTTCTTAGAATAATATGCAACTTTTTATAGCAAATATTTGTTCATGTTATTTGTAAAAGTAATTTTAAATATGTATTTGAATGAGGAGAAATGGATGCTTAATAGGTACATATATATTAAAATATATTAATAATTATGGGTTGGATTCTGCAATATTTTCCAAATCTATATTCTCACTTTTTTTATAGATTTAAGGGTGTTAAATAGTTTTTAAAATTATGATTTATAGATCTTTTTGTAATATATCAACAAAATAATATTTTGATGCTAGTTCATTTTATAATTTTCATTAAAACTGCATTATACATTAATTTATTCTAAGATATTTTGGTACTTACATGTTATTGCAACAATTGCCAACTCTATTAATAGCTCACCAACTTGGCAACCCTGATTTTCTATGTGTTGTATGCGTTGAATTGGCATCCATGTGCCTCGTTTTGTATAATGTCGCCAATAGGTTGCGATAATAAGTAAGTACCAATATTTTATACTGAAAGCAAGATAAAAACTTATTATTCAAAAATCAGGGACTATTTAGTAATTTTAAAAGATTTCATCATTTTTTTTAAATCAAAGAAGAATATTTAGTTTATTTTTTTCTGGAACTTTTTACGAAAACATTCATTTTTTTTCAGGGTCTCAGCTTTGTAGTTAAGCTCAATTGCTTGCTTAGAAATTGGTAATTTCTAAAATAATCTAGAGGTTGTCCAAGAGTTATATATTAGCTAATAATTCAACAGAGCATTTCACATACTTATTAATTTTGATGAAGTGAGAAACTATTTAAAACATGGAATTGGTGGCATAGACAAAGAAAGAATCTGAAAGTTCACTGTCCCCCTCCCATAAATCAACTGATTTTTAAATTCTTAGTACAAAGATTATGCTTCAGTGCTTTTGTTTATGTATTTTTTTTAAAAGATACTTTCTTTCCTTGTAAAAAGTTTTCTGTGTAGGCTACTGCAAAGCACAATGTTATTAAATTTAATATATATAAAAAAGGCAACTGTGTGTATCTATCACATAGTAAAGGATCTGGAGCATATTTTTCTGGCTGCAGTATCTAAAAGGGTGATTGTGCCTTGTAGCCAGCATTGCTTCTGTTGAGTTATAGATTTGAATTCTGGTGCTGCTAAGGACCTGTTATGAAGAGGGACTATGAATGTTAAGTCTTTAGAAGATTGAAGTTCTCATGTTGGCAGGATGCTAAAGTTTGGAAAGAGAAAGAGTTGGGTGCCAAACACACACACAAACACAGCATAAGTGTCATCTTTGCCATTTGATCTTGGCTCAAAATTCTTGGTTATCACCAGTAATCTTTGTTTAACTTAATTCAGTGGCATGACAGCTCATGAGGGCCAAGGCCTACTGCATCCATCTCAGTATACGTGACCTTGGGCCCTGAGGTGCATGAGCAGATGTTCCGGGCAGGTGGTCAGTTTGACGCAAAACCCCCAGTGTTAAGTTTCCAAGCAAACTTGGTACTCATTTATTGACCCACTGAAGTGATGAAAGGCTGAGTCAATCTTGCCCAGCCCAGGGTTTGAACCTCAGACCTGTGATGTTGAAGCGTGATGCACTAACCACTCAGCCACTGGGCTTCAATCTTTGTTTACATGTTGTTTTATTATTCTATTTTATAAAATATATTTCATTTGCACTTTGCATAGTATATTCCAAGAGGATTTAGTGCCATTAAAAGCAAACAATCTGACATTTGGGAAAAATGCATTTTTATCATAGAATATTTGAAAAAAAATAAAGGAATGGCTAATTTTGTCTTTACTTAACATTACAGAAAGAGAAAGAAAAATAGACATGTCCCAGTATGTAAATATAATATCCTGGGCTCACTATTGAATTTATATATATTATACTTTTATGTTGTTTAAGTAATGCTTTAAAACATAATAAGTTAATGAATTAGTGTAAAATTGTATATTTCATAATTTTTTATTTTAAGGACACAATATGATAAATGGGTGCATTACAAACTTTATAAATTTGTATAAAGTATATGAGAAAACTTTCTGTCAGAATAAGTGTTCTGAAAGTTTGACCATTGTTATCTAACATTAAACAAAGATAATCTTAAACTAGTCATGATAAAACATTTGTCAATTATTTTTATTTATGGTACAGTTACATTTTAAGAAAATATAATTATTCTCTATATATTAGTAATATATATTTTAAATTTCATTTTTTGACATAAAATAATACTGTGAATATTTTGAATGAACTGAAAAGCAATTGAAATGAGTGATTTTTATATTACTTTTTAAATAAACAGGAGCCACTGAAGAGAAAAGCTGTTGCTTTTCCAGAGGGTGTGTTGCCACAACTTGAATACTCAAATGAAAAGCCTGAATGGCATAGATCTATTTTGCAGATTAAAGGGTCTACAAATCTTATTAAAAGAACTCCAGGTAAGTGAAAGAAGTTTTGCATAATTTATATGAGAATCATAAAATTGAACTTTAAAATGAATACTTTCATGTAGATAAAAACAATAGCTCTATGAAAAATATGTTAGATTCTGCAGATTATTAAACCAATCTCTAGCTTACAAAGCTAGTTAAATGCTGTAAAATTTATATATTAAGGAAATATCACTTAAAAATATGTTTAAAATGTGCTATTGAGCCTCTATTAGTTTAGTTATTAAATAAAGGATTTAAGGACATTCAAAAACATATTTAAGAAGTTAACTCAAGGAAATGGAGCATTCTGTTTTATCCACGCACCATACTTTCTTGAATAGCCTCAGAAATTATTTGAAATCTTGCATAATCATATAAAGTTTAATCACTGTATATAATATCATTAAAATCATCAATATTTTCTCAACTATTATGTATTATTTTCTCAAAGTTTAGTCATTTTTTTCAGAAAATAAATTGTGTGAATCTTTATTTTTTATTCTTTTCCTGCAAAGGTAATAGGACAAAAGATCTTATCTTTTTACATGGCTGTATTGATGATGTTTGAAAGATTGTAAGAGATTTTAGATTTCTTACAACTCTTTATAATCCAATTATGTTACAGAATAATTGATAACACTTTACAGCAAAAAGATACTTACATATTAGCGTCACTGCAGCAAAATTTATGCGTTGTGAATCACACCATATAAAAAAGAACAAAAAGACTCTTACATGTTTCATTTGAAAAAAACCAGTCAGATTTTGGTGGAAAATGGCAGTATTCATGTGGTGCAAATTTGGCTGCGGTGACGTTAATATGTTAGTACCAGCTAGAATTGATGAAAAATTAAGGTCCAACTCTACAGGGCCTTTGGGCTCTTAGAGATCAACTTAATTGACCATCTATGTCTTTAATCCTAGTAGTACTTGTCAATGTACTTGGAGGTTTTTTCTTCAAATGACTTAAATTTATTTCATGTAAAATTCTAATATAATCTAAATTTTTAATTGTAACTTTGAATATAAATAATTTTAACGTTTTTAATTTAGTTTTTTAAATTTCTAATTTTTAACTCACAGCACCTATACTATTTTGTAGAATTTGAAAAGTTTGCTGTGGGGAAAGCAAAAATAA
>BMAV01025654.1:595775-614075 GCA_019973955.1 Trichonephila inaurata madagascariensis | reverse complement strand
GAATTTGAAAAGTTTGCTGTGGGGAAAGCAAAAATAAAAATGACAATGTAATTTGGTTGTCTGATCTTTTATTTTTTTATATATATAAAATATTATTTTTAAGAACTAATTATTTTCATTATGTGCATTGTTTTTAGAAATTAATGGGAACATCACAGCTCTGTTTTTCTAATTTTTCATTTAATTGAACGATTAAAAAAAGGAGTGTTTTGTAATGTATTTTCAGAAATAACTGCCATTATAACTTTTTTAATGCTTGTTATCATTTATACTTGTATTTTTTTTTTTAATAATTCGAAAATCAATAGGATTTTTCTTATTTCTTAGTACTTTCACTTTTTAAATCTTCTATTCTTGCTATCTGAATTAATACAAATCTCATATTACATGGTTTTTAATTTCTTAAAAATACTGTGTTACACAAATACATGTTATAAAAAGGAAAAAACTAATACAAAAAAAGGGAGTTAGGTTCCAAAACTTTGGGAAATATACTATTTTTTATTAAAATCAAAGAAATATATTGACTAAAGTAATTTTCATCAAAAGTATCACATATTAAATTGTTATTAAATAATATTTTCATCATTATTACTAAGTCCCATTAACCAAAAGTGTTTTCTTTTTGATTGATCCTTCAAACTCTTTTCTGCATTCTTTTGAGTTATAATGCTTTACTTTCTTTACTTTTTACTACAGAAAAACAAAGGGTTGTTTTATATTGCTTTTTTTAGCTTCCTTATAAATTTTTTTATATGGTGCTGAGTACTTGTTAAACTTTCTCCTGCACTTTATGTTGGAAATATCTTCATTTAAGAAACATAATTCTGACTAAGTATGTGTATGAGATATCTTGTGCACAGAGAAATTCTTATTTCATTCATTATTGTACTGGTATTTCTCAAATTTTCTCAAACTTTAAACTCAGTGATTTATCTAATTTCCAAATCATGTTAGCAATAGAATCGAGCTCTAAAATGCTGTATTGTATAAAGGTTTTCCTCAATTCTTTAAGTTTTTAAAACCGAAATTTTGTTATTGAATTGTGATTTTATACATGAGTTACCTGTAATTTTTTGTTTAATTCTTTTGGTACACATTAGTTTTTTTAAAAAAGATATTTCTCTTGCATTCTTTAATCATTTTGATGAATAATTTCTAATTACTGCAAGAAAAGAAAAAAAAACAAAAACACTTTTTTATTTTAATTTTATTGAAGAATACTTACATATGCTAATGTTCTAAAGATCTGAATTTTGCAAAATCTTAATTATCATGAAATCAAGAAGTAAGATTTTTGAAGGTTTATTTAATCACTAATTGTTTTAAATGCTATGTGGAGTATTTATATTCAGAGTATTTTGAAGGAAATGTATTAGGCATGGCATGTGCCTGGTCTGTAATTAAATTTGATGGAAAATGTGGCACACATACACTTTTAGTTGTTTACTGAGCAATTAACTTTTTTAGTTGTTCAGTTATTATATCACTTTCCTTGAATAGTTTTAAGCTTTTCGGTTTTCTCTTTAAAAAAAAGAACCAAAATGTTTCTTGTAAATGTATGATGTCTAACAGATTTGAGAAAATCCTCTATTATAAAAAAAAGCCTTCTTTGGATAAGCCTTATGATGTTAGAATCATTCTAGCTTATTAAACATACTAAAGATATTGCAATTATAAATAATTATGAACATTTTGAATTTTGATATGCAATCAATGTAATAATTATAAAAGTTTAGCTATTGACTCATTAGCAGATATTGCTGCTTTGATAAATAAGTTTTATATAAAAGTCTGAATTTACATAGTACTCTTTCTATTTTTTGCCTATATTAAATTCTTATTTTACTCCCATGAACATGTATGCATACATACACACATACATTTAGCTGCATGCCAAACCTTTCCATTTCCTTTTATGGTACTGAGAAAAATTCGAAAGATATGTATTTCAAACTGGGAGATATATGCAGAAGTAAAAAAATATTACTACCTTTTTGTAGTGTTTTTAAGAATTATTTTAAAAAGTAATATTTTCTGTTGGGCAAAATAGTGTATAATGTAATTTTATTGCTATAAAATAATAAATATGAGAATTATTTATTAATTTTTTTATAATAATTTTTTACATCCTTGTATAAAAATTACTCATTAGATGTACTTATTTAGCTGTCCCAGTTGAAAAGAAAGTCAAAACAAAGAGGAAGGGTGTTAAACGCATGGGATATTGGGCTATGCTTGATGAACGACAAAAATTTCGTTCATCCTTATTGAGAGCGTTTAGGTGAAGTATTTTTTTCCTATTACATTGATAAATAATTATACAGAATACTAGAAATTCTTGTTCCTATTCATCATCCCAAAGTGCTAGTTTTAGGAACATCTCTTTTTTAAAAGAAAACAAGTGTTCCAGTGTGTCTTTACTTTTATCACTCCTTTTAAGAATTTGATATTTTATATTAATTTCTTTTTTAATTTGTAGAATAAAGTAATTTGCTATCTTAAATAAATCTTTCAAAAATAATTGGTCATTGTACTAGTAGACTGATTTTCTAAATTGTGATTTGAGAGTGTTTAGAACATTTAAAGGTCATTAAATCTGACTGCTCAAGTTTTACTTTTAAATTCATTTAAAATAAAATTTCAAATTTAATTAAATTAAAAGATTTTAGTATATTTAATATTTAAAAAGAACTATTGCATAAACATTGTATTCAAAATGTAGTAACTAATATATTTTAGAGGTCATATTGTTATTTTTTGCATGGAATTGTAACATATTTTGTTTCCTCTATTTTTTTTTTTGTCATTTGATGTGGTGATAATTTGAATATGGAAAATAAAATTTTAAAATGCTTAAGTGATTAAAAGAAAATTAAGTACTTTTTAATTAGTTGCTCATCAGATATAAATGAAGTTCAACTGTGCTTTACAAAATACATTTATTATATAGACCTTTTGAGGAAAAGAAAGATACGTCGGGTCTTTTGTCAAAAGGTTTGACAGCTGAAGAAAGACAGTGGCTAGTATGTAATATTTTTTTGTGATTATTATTTATGCTTATAATTATGCATTATAAAATTGGGTTAATTATTCAATTTACATTCATGTATTATTTTTCCTTTTTTTTTGTATCCACAAGATTAATTAATTTTTAGTTTAAAGAGATTATCAAATGTTTTGTTACATGCTTACAAATTATATTATTCTAAAAATATTTTCATGTAATAAATTCTAAAAATAAAAATATTCTTTAGTCAATATATATGAAACAAGTAATTTTAAATTTTTTTTAAAGTCAATTCCTACTTTGAATGGATGAATAGAAAGTATTTTATTAATGATTGAAAATTTGAACGAGATATATTAGTTAGTTATAGATTAGTTCACTCTCTCCCTATATAAATAAATATATATACATATAGAGAAAGAGTGAACTAATGGTAGGAATTGAAAAAGAAGCATGATTTGTCTGCATTGTTGTAACAATGTACACCCGGTTAGTCTAGGGCTGAAAAATCACTTTTGTCAGTGTTTTAACAGTTACATTGTTACAACAATGGAGACGAATCTAAGTTTTCGTCAAAAACCAGTAATTAATTTAGTTTAATTTAATTAATCAATTAATATTTGAAAAAACTGTAGTAACATCAAGTATCATCCATTACAAGTTTAAAAAAAATTATTTGAACTTCGTTGGATGAATAGATAGAAAGTATTTTTGAATTGAAAATTTGAACAAGATATATATATATATATATGTCTCTCTCTCTCTCTATATATATATAGAGAGAGAGAGAGTAAGCTAATAGTAGGAATTGAAAAAGAGTAAAGGAATGTGTGTGTGTAGCAAAGACTTAATATTTAAAATTAATTGCAAGCTCTTTGAAGATCATTTTTTTATTTAGCATCAAAACTGAGCAATGCAGATTGTAGATTAATTTGGTAAAATTAATGTACATTTAAAAACTACCTATGTTAACATGTAAAAAATCATTTGATTCAGTAATCTGTTGATGAACTATAGGTCAGTCCCATAAAGTGCTAAAAATAGTTTTACTTCTCATATTATTCTGTTGATCTAGAGATAGCCTAGATAATTTGATCATTACCTACCAGACACTTAGAGAGGGAACATAATGTTTTTTTACACTCCTTTCTCATAATGGTTTAAATCAGCAATACTCAACCTGCGGGCCACATGTGGCTCACCGGACATTTCTGAGTGGCCTGGTCATGGTCCATCACATTTAACAATTTCAATTATTTAAGAACAATGCAGGAAAGATTTAGAGAAAAATTCTGTCAATCAAGCAATCACATGTATCAATTTTACTATCGATGTCATCTGGTTTGTCGCGAAACTGTTACATTAAAAAATATATTTTTGCTAATTACTCTACCACTAAGCACAAATCTTTCAATGGCTCTTTTTTTTGAGGATCTCTTTCAAGAGATAAATTAGCTTTCTTAAACAAATCTTTGCAACAGCAGCAAAAATAATTTTTTTTGAGGGGGGGGGGGGGATCATTGTGATGAAAGGAAATCGAAATCACTCCATAAATGGGTAAAGAATACCTAAAACCCATTTTTTGCTAACTTCCTACTTAAAATAAAATCCAAAATTATGAGTTTTAATATTTTGATCATTATACATTTTAAATGTCCTTGATCTTATAATGCCTTCCCTATTAATTCTCATGTTGCAGCCCACATGAAATAGTCATCATATGTATGTAGCCCTGTGGAAAGGAAGTTTGAGTACCCTGCTTTAAATTAAATTATGCTTATTATTTTTCTTGCAATAACAATATGTATATGAAGTGTGTAGTGGACAATATATCATTTTTGATTTGTTGAAACACTGAATTATAACTAAGAGTTTTGTATTGTTTTCAAATTTAGAGATATGAATATTATTTGAGGAAATTAATTCCTACTGAAACAGTGGCACCATTAACAAAGAAGAATGAAAGGAAAATACTGAGTCGTGTTCCTGAAAAGTTAAAGGTATTTTTTTTAAAAAAAATAAACTGTATATTTTATGTTGTTATCTCAATGACTTTAACATAATAAATAATTTTTATATAATTCCCACTAAATAATTTTTTATGTACAATTTATACATTGCTTTTTTTTGCATCCAGCTTATGTAGAAAAAGTCATTAACATCCTTTAAAGAAAATTAAATATTTTGTTCTTTGAAAAATTTAAATTGTTATATAAGTGTAAAAGTTTTGATTCTGATTTGATAATTATATACTACTTGTTTATTAAACATAAATTGCTATGTGTTATAATTTTTGTGAACCTGAAAAGCATTTTTTGAGAAGTGGATTTGATAAAAATTCTTTGCTTATGTATTCAAAATGAATTAAATTTAGTGTGTGTCTAGTATAAAAATTACAACTTTTAATACCCGCTGTGTGGTGAAGTTGTTTAGGCACTGGCCTTGTATATCCAAGTTTTCAGGTCCCTGGCCCTAGTGGGTGGATTTTCATTGTACAAAAAATTGACAGGATCACTGTCATATGATTATGTGGCTTATTAATGATCCCTAGGGTGTGTGTTTGGCTTGTGTCCTGTCGGAAAGATTAAATTCCTAGTACTATTTTGCATTGTCCGAGCTCAGGTGCCTCCTTCTCGAGAGGAAATTGGGTGTTCTCAATTGGTATCCACCTATAAGGTACCACACTAAAGAGTGATACCAGCTCTCGAGGAATGTACTAGGTTTGAAATGTTAATTAACAATCTGCAGCCCTATTTGAAAGAGAAAAAAAAACTTTTAATAATTACTAATACATATATTTATATTAAAAAAATGGTAGTATATTTATTAAACCATTATTCCTGATTTAGTCCAAATGTTCATTTTAGTATTTTATTTTTATCTTTTAAATGTATTTAAAAAATACACATTGTGGAGTATACTGTTAGTAGAAATTTTTAATATTATGTTATTGATCTGTAGTTGTATATCAAGTTCAAAAATTAAGTAAAAGGCGAAGCTAATATGTATATTTTATCTCAGGTTGGTATGGAAGCAGAACTTGAAAAAACAATGCAACTTATAAAAGAAGAATACATCTGGATAGTTAAAAAATCTGCAGGTACTAATTTAAGAATAGAAAATATTTTTAGAATTTTCTAAAAATTTTTCGATGAAGGGAAAATATGTCTCACAGTTTAAACTAGAGTTTTCCAACCTTTTTCCTCCTGGGCTACATTTAAAGAAGTAATAATCCATGAATTGCTCGATATAAAAGTAAAAGATATGAGAGAAACATGAGCTAATGAAATAAATAAATAAAACAAACATTAAAGTAAAATTTATAGTTAACAGGTTTAAATCATTGAATTTCATCAATTCGTGAATTTTTTATTATAAAAGTAAAATATAAGACAACAATATAAAGTTAATATATATTATTTTTGAAATACTAATACTTTGAGAAAAATAATCATAATCCTCAGTGAGTGTTTTTGATGTTTATCTGGTATTTTCATTCTCTGCTTTTATTCCTTGTGTATTTCTTGAAAGTAGTTGGTGGCAGCTTTAGAAAATATATATATATATATATAAAACAGTAAATAAATTAAAAAGAAGACTAATAAATTCTAAAACATCTTCAGATCAAACCAAAAGAACCAAGAACATGGAACCATTACAAGCCAAAAAAGAGAAATTTAGCTAGAGTGGAAAAAACTATTATGATTTCCCGAGTTGTCACTGGCTTAGGACAGTGAGACAGGATTAAACAGTGTTTTGTGAGATCTCAACCTTCCCCTACAGCGAAAATTTTCGACATAATAGCACATGAGATAATCCAAGGCAAAGGCCCAAAACCCACGTGGGTGAATATAACAGCAATAGAATAGAATTGGAATAATAAATTACTATAGGAATCCGGGAGAAATAGACAAATATAAATATGTATAAACAAAAAATATTTGCAAGAGATGTTAAACATGATTGTGACCATAATTAATAATAATGAAAAAGAGCGGAGAAACTAAAATCTTACCCGATGTATACGGATACCAAAAGTGCACTGACTCGATGCATAAAAAAAACTGCATAACTAAGAATAAGGGCGCCATCTATATATGTTTTTGGAAACTAAACTTATTATACGAATATATTAAGAAAATTAAATACTATAAACTAAATAGAAATGAATATATTAAATATTAATAATTAATTAGCTATAATTTTGAAGACAAATATTTATTTATAAGATTAGTTATAGTCTAGGCAATTTTGAAAGAATTTTTTATAATTATTAATTCTTAAAACTTCTTCAGATACTAAATCATTATTTCTTTTTATATAATTTAGAATAATATTTCTAAAAATTGAAATGTGAAGGGTACTATCCCAATAGGGCATTTTTATAACATTAAAATCAAAAGCGTCTCCTTTATCAAAAATATTACTTATTAGCATATTATTTTCAACTTTTAATTGGAGATCTAGGAAGTTTGCTGACTCTATATTGCTATTGGTTTTTAATAATTTCAAGCAGTGTGGATAATAATTAAAAATAGGAGTAAAGTCAACTTTATTACTGAAAATAATTAAGTCATCGATGTATCTAAAAAAGTAACAAGAGTCTGTATTAATTTTTTCATTCTCATAATAGTGTAAATAAATATTAGCCAGACTATTACTTGCTGGGCCACCTTGTGGTAGGCCTTTAATTTGTTGATAATAGTAGTTATTATGAAATATGTAATTTTCTTTCAAAACAAATTGTATAATAGTATTATATTTATCATAATTTATCAATTTATTTAATGAATATTTAATATAAACATTTTTAAGCACTTTAATCATATCCTCTATATCAATAGAGTTGAATAAGTCTTTGAAGTATATATATATATATATATATATATATATATATACATGTGTGTGTGTATACATACATACACTGGTGTGCAAAACTTAAGCAACAGGTGGGTTTATTGCCATAACTTCACGAAAAATCATCTGAAAGACATTAAATTCTGAAATGAGGGAGAGTATTATGTACTTAAAGGATGACGAAAGCATCGGCGCTGAAAAAGGAATAAAACGCATACGGTATGGAATCAAACAAAAACAAGCTTTATTGAACGCATAGTATCGTGACTCATGATTGTCTATCCAACAGGAAGAACAACAAGCAGATGTTCCTTAATATGGTATATGCCCTCCCCTTACTACAATGGTTGCTTTGCACCGTCGCCGCATCCTCAGAACCAGCTGGTGCAACATTTCTTGAGGTAGGAGTGCCCATTCCTCAATCAACATCTGCTTGAGTTGTTGGTTGTTCTCCGGATGATGTAAGCGTGTGGCAATACGTCTCCCCAAAGCATCCCACACATGTTCTATTTGATTTAAATCTGGGGAGCACGCTGGCCACTCCATTCGAGTGATATCTTCACTTTCCAGCAGCTCCTCAACAGCAAGAGTGCGATGTGGCCGTGCATTGTCATCCATAAAAATGAAGTCTGGGCCAATGGCACCTCGGAAAAGATGCACATGGGGAAGAAGTACCTCCTCACAATAGCGATCCCCGGTTACAGACCCTCTGTCGAAAATGTGAAGCTCAGTTCCGCCGTTCAGCATAATACCAACCCAGACAAGAACTCCAGGACCACCGTAACGATGTCTTTACTTGATGTTACTGGGATAAAACCGGGTCCCGATCTCTCTCCAAATCAAAACGCGTTGAGAATCGCTTCTGGTACTGAACCGACTCTCATCCGTAAAGAGAACACGACTCCATTGATCAATTGTCCAGTTTTTGTGCTCTCTGGCCCACTGTAAACGGTGGCTTCAGTGGCCATCTTTCAACGGGAGGCAGCGTTCAGGACGGCGGGTGAATAGGCCCCCTTTGTGAAGGCTTCTGGCCACAGTAAACCGCTACACTTGTCGACCTGTTGCTGTACAGAGTTTCTGAACAATGGCGCTTGTTGACTTCTGTCGATCTTTTTTCGCCTGCAGGATGATATATCGGTCATCCCCTGTAGTTGTCGTCCTCGGGCGGCCACACCAACCTTTCTAACAGCTGTACCTGTGGTTTGGAACGCTTTCCAAGCGCGCGAAACGACACTTTTGTTGATTCCGAACTCTGCAGCTACACTGGTGACAGTACGCCCCTCCTCCAGCTTTCTGATCATTCTTCCACGTGTGAAGTCGTCCAGGTGATTTCTTCTAGCCATATTTCACGAACTGACTCACTGGCACTTGCAGAGAATATGGTGAATTGCGTCTCCGTCCTTCATTTCATTCTACTGTTGAGCAGCGCGCGCCGACATCACGCGTTTTGCGTACGCTCACATCGCTTCTGACGTTTTGTTCCTGATATTTGCATACACATGACGTTTCTACTGACTTACGTGTTCCCTCTACTGATCTCCAGACCTCCTTTTCTGCAATTTCATGGCTATCTGCTAAATTTTTACATTGTTGCTTAAGTTTTGCACACCAGTGTATATGTACACTCATAATTTCAATTTTTTAATATTCAATCCTGTATTTCTGTAAAATTAAACAACTACTTTTTATTCAAAATGTTAATTGTTACTTTCAGAGTTTGATTTGAATATTTAACTACAGAAGAAATTAATCTGAGCCAATTTTTGATTTCTAAGGTGACTGGATCAGTGAAGTCCAGATTAAATAAAGTAACTTATAATGAACCTAATAACAATCTTTTGAAATAAGACAAAACAAAATAGTAAATAATTTTTCAAGAATGATTAATAACACATACATGATACATTGCATTACACTAAAGTAATACATCACTTATATAATGCACACACACACCTTGGGTTAAAAAAAATCTTTTTTGAAGTTGAATAGTTTTGCATTTATTAATTAGTATATTTAAAAAAGCTGAAGATTAAATGATGTTCAATTTAATGGAGTGCAGATTAATAAGACCCTACTGCATTTAATAAGTATAAGCATTTCCAAAATTTTATGTTTATTTCTTTTGTTTTGAATTAATGGATTCAAGGTTCTTTTTGCATACACGATATTTTCTTGTGATTTTAATGAAAGGATAAGAAAATTTGGTAGTAATATAATTTATTACCTTATTTGGAAGGAGTATGATTTTTTTACACTGTTATCAATACTATATTCCAATTATAATATAATTATGTAATAAATGTATTAATTAATTATATAATTTAACTAAATATGCGATTTTATTAAAACTAATTTGTTTTGTTTACTCTTTCATTTATAGTGGATTCCTTGATGTTTTCTTCCACTCCCAAAAAGAGTGCTTATAATCCATCATCAGTTTATTATAAAGAAATGTCTTCTTTTGCAAAAATGTCGGTCCTTCAAATGAAACGACAGAAAAAAAAGTTATCAGAATCGTACATCCTTTCAAATAAATGTATTCTAAGATTGCTGGAAGTGTGGCTTGAGACTGGTGCTAAATTAAGCTTTATTAATTTAGATTTATTGAAAAAAGATGAACCTTATGAAGTGACAACATATTTGCAAGTAGTGAAGATGCAAATTCTTAATGCCCAAGATAAACTACATAAACAGTGAGTTTTTTTAAAAAAATTTAGACATTGTTTTATTTGTTGATTAAATTTAAAATTTCTCTGCATATTTTTTATAATGTGAACAAATATTCTTGTATAATTATCAATCAGGATTTGTGTATTTTTAGATGGTATCCTCATGTTCAAAGAACAATGGCTATTGGTATAAAAAAGAATCTCATTCCTCAGCATAGAAAAAACACATTTTTTAACTGTGTGGCATCTATTATGATTTCTCAACTGAAATCTCTCTGTTTAGAATCGTTACATAAATATGAAAACTATGTGTGTCATTTTAAGGTATTTAAAAAAAAAATTTTTTTTTGTTATATTTCTTGTAATTAATTTAATTGACATCATTTTTGTATAACAGTGTTCTTATTATTTTTATTTCTGATTCTTGTATTTTTATAAATTTTTCTTGTTTCAAAAGTAACCAATAGAAGTTTTAAAATATTATCTGTGTAATAATTTGGTTAAATAGTTAATGCAGTATTTTTTTTTTTTTTTTTGTGAAAATATTGTTTATATTTGAGGTTTTAAAGTGTAATAATAATTCCTAGTCATATCTAAAGCTTCACCATTTATAAGACATCAGATGCTAAAATGATAAATGATTCTCACTACCATATATTTTATTAGACAATAATATAGACTGTAGTAAACACACAGTGCCACACAGTAGCAAACACAGGAATTTTTCTTGGGAGTGGGGTCCAGGGTCGAAAGTCCACCATTCTTGTATCATATTCCTTTTGATTTTGTCGATTTTCCGAAACAAAAAATAGTAAAAAACTAATTATTGAATAAATAATTAGCATTAATTAATAAAATTAATCATTAATAACAAATATTTAATTAAATTTTACATACTATATACTTAGAACTATAATTAATCAGAAAAAAAATCAAGGACTTTGGGAGGGAGGTCCAACCCCTT
This sequence comes from Trichonephila inaurata madagascariensis, assembly GCA_019973955.1. Taxonomy (NCBI): domain Eukaryota; kingdom Metazoa; phylum Arthropoda; class Arachnida; order Araneae; family Nephilidae; genus Trichonephila; species Trichonephila inaurata. The sequence goes on along the minus strand of BMAV01025654.1, from coordinate 602,575 downwards.
AGGACCCCCCCCCCCTTGTATACACCACTGGTACCACATGATAAAAAATGGCACTGGTATGTCTTGTTTATGAGTATTGATATGTATTAAAGTTAAATATGATGAATGATAATTTGTCTTCTTATAATATATTTTGAATGCTGTGTTTGTAATCTATTAATTTACCTGTAAAATTTTAGCCTATAAATGTTGTTGAAATAAAACAAAATAATGTTTGGATGTATTTAAGTAAAAATGGAGTTTTCCCAAAATGATAAAGTTTAAATTGTAGTATGTATTTTATCAACTTCTTTAAGAAGATTGAAATCTCAAATTACTTGTTGGACATTACATGAATTTGTTTGCTTTAAAAAGTTTGTAAAAATATCTATAAACTTTTATTTAAATATTTTTAAAAAAGTTAATTTTTTCAATTTTTATTTTAAAGGAATTATTTAATGATAATTTATTAATCAAAGAGATTTTATTATAATAAATTTAAGGGTGGATATTTTCTTTATTTAGGAAGAAATTGGAACATTGAAAATTAAATTGGTCTGTTTTGATAGCAATTACAAATTGCAACCTGATATAAGAGAAATTGAAAAAGCTCTTATTGATCCATTTGATTTAATGCAGTGGGCTGTTTCATATTTTTCTCGTGTTGAAAGTAGCCTTGAAGAAGTATGCTTTAATTTATTATAGTATTGTACATATTATATTTTAGATAAATTTTGTACTGAATTTGACTATTATTCTAGTTAAATATAAAACTTAAAAAGTAGTATAATGAAATTATAGTGCAACATTTATTATTTGACTTACTATACTTAAATTTTGGGAAATATCAAACAACAAATTCATATTAATTGTTGATGATGAAATATTTATGTTAAATATTTCCTAGATAAAATATTTCATCTTGGAATCCAAATTTTCTCTTTGAAAAGAGCAATACTGTTTAAAATTCTTTTTTAATTCTTCTTCTTTTTCAATGGCTCAACAACCTTCTCCAGAAGCTTTAATTCATTTCTTTTTTTAATTCATTAATATAAAAACCAAATTATAGCACCTAAATTGAAAAAAATGTATAATTTAAGTAATTCCTCTAATTGAACCTTTTGAATCTTCAATTCTAACTTGTTTGAATTGAATCTGATAGATCTAAAATTCTAAGTTATTCTATTTGAATTATTAATGTTAAATGTAAGAAAGATTTTAATGAAAGAAGGTATGGTGTTTAGAGTATTTATGAAATAGCTTTATAATTATATATATTTATAGTAAAATAATAAAGATGTATGTGCACATTAAAAATTGAAGTTAAATTTAGCTATTTTTATTTACACAAATCATATTTTTCTTGATAATATATGCTTTATCTGCTTTTAAAAGACGTGAAATTAAAGTTAAGAAGATTATGCAATTAAAATGTTCAAATGAAAAAAGAAATGCTAAATGATTAAATGACAAAAATGGGAATATTACTTCCTAATTGTGTAAATAGTTAGCAAATATTATTTTGTATGTTAGTTATTTATGTCATAGCGTAGTTATTTAAAAAGAAATTCTGACTTTGTGCTTGTTTTTAATCATAATGTTATTACTCATTTCTGATAAAAAAAAGTAGAAAAAAGGATGTTTTTTTATATTGTCTTATTACTAAAGTTTTCATTTCTTGTATGATCCTTTTCTAGCATTTTGATTCAAAAATTTAACTAAAAATAACTAAATACATTAAAAATATGAACATTGTTATGTAACAAATTGAGCAATAAAGAGTTATTTGAGTTGTGTGTGTGTGTGTGTGCCTCAAAGATTAATTTTCATCATTCTCTTAAAATAATGTAACTCTTTTTAAAGTAATTTGTAGAAACAGATATTCACATATAGATGATGTATGTATACATAATTGTGTAGCTGTATTTATAGTACAAAACTTTTTTTTATTTTAGATCTAAAATAATAATATGTAAATAGAAATAGGTATTCAAGTTATTTATTTTCTTTTAATTAACTTTGTTTATATTTTCAGAATTTTGATGATGCAGCCAAAGACTATTTGAGAACAAATTTGCCTGAAAATATAGTTTTTAGTCTAAAAGAGAAAGTCTCTGAATTTCTGCATTCAGAATGGAATTTGCCCTCATTATTTATGAACGAATTAGAAAAATATAAATTTCTATTTACAGATGAGGTAATCTCATATTATAAATTTCAGTCTGTACGTTAGACATTTTTTTTTTTTAAAAAACTGATTGGTAGTGAGGTATGTCATTCAATTAATATTTGTATAAATATGAAGTTAATCATATTTTATGCTCAGCTATCCTTTTTGATACAATTTTTGGAAGTAGTTATATATATATATATATATATATAGATTGTGAAATTAGTTTGTTAATCTTTTTTTTTATTTTATTTATTTATTTTTTTCAATAGGAAAAGAAATTTGAATGTAATTTTAAAAGTCATGATTAAGACAGAAGATATCAAAAGTTTGAGTTTTTAAAACAATATTAGTTTATTTGTGAAGAGTTCTAAAAAAAAGCAAACTAAGCTTAAGAAAAAATACAAATGAAAGAAAAATTAAGGAATATATTGCTTTAATTAATTTAATTCATGTTTATATGTTATTAATTACATATTTTTCTGAATTTTATGATAGTATCTACACTCTTAAAATTCGAAGGTAAACAAACGTATCTATGCAGCCGACATTGGAACTAGGTGTATCCTCTCCCGAACCCCAACACTCATAAACTCGCCCGAAGGCACCAAAAGAACGGAAATGATCCGAGGAATCCATTTTGACCATTTATATTCCGATAGTGCAATTAGTTAAAAAGATATTAATTAAAAACCTTAAAACGCATAATTATTGCCATTTTTTCCCGCCAGGAGCAAATTCTCCGACCTTTTTTCTTTTTTTCCCTGACCAGACGTTTTTAAAACACGATCTAATTTTTTTCATGAGACTCAGACAAAAAATAATTACAGAATCAGAAAGATAATTTACTTCGCCACGATACGGTATAATTTATTTTACAAAATAATGATATTTTCTATTTTTTACGATTTTTCTAAAATGAGTCAAAATCGATACGTTTTTATTAAAATGATTTCTAAATCGCTCCGCTTGCATTTTTTTTTCGCGTTAATGAAACGATATTTTACACTAAAAAAGTTCATGCTTTTCTCTTTTAGAATCAGTCATTTAAAAAATTAATTGTCAAAAACTTTTTTTTACGATTTTTCAAAAAATACACAAAATTTTATTTAAATACTTAATAACTTCATTGTTTATAAAAATAATCTCACGAAACTTTTTTTTCCGTGTGTAGAATAATATTATCCGTAATCTGTACATCGATTGAAAAAATTGCTAAAAAATACGGTTTTTTAAAAAAAAATTGTGTTTTTCGTTTTTTTTCCTTTTTGCGAGAAATATTTTAGCATTATTTTTGTTTCATTTTTCGTTTAAAAATTAATGTTGTTTGCATTCGATGTGTTAAGTTTGAAAGCATTAACTTAAAAATCATGCTCTTAAAAAATTCTTTTAAATATTTCAAGAAAAGCTCTGTTTTGTGTCAAGGTTATTTGCTTCAACTCGGAGGATACGGGTGAAATTTCTGCGCATCCGCGATACACGCCCACTAAGTGTGTTGGCTGGTTCTGTCCAACCGAAACAGCAGTTAGATGGGCATCTTTTTTTTGCCAGATACATATTTAAATAATTTACTAAACACAGAGAAATGAGAAACGTTAAAATTAAAATAAAATATCAAAATGTTTTTATCAGATTGTTTTTTTTTCCCCTTTGAATGTTTTTTTCAGTACATGTATATATATATATATATATATAGGCTTTCCCCCATACTATTTTTTTTATAACTTATATATACTTATATGTTTAATCAAACATTCAAACGTTCAGAAAAAAACAATCATTTCAATAGCTATCTGTAAATTTTTCTTTTATTTATTACTTATAGAAATTTGATTTTAATAAATACATATATGTTTTTTTTTAAAAGGATTATTTCTATTATTTGATTACTAAATTAATTCTTTGTTAATTAAAAAGTACATTGTCTATTATTTTAGATCAAAATAATGTCGAAAACTTTTTTTTACAAATTTTTTAAAAATACTCAAATTTTAAATATTTAATAACTACTTATTAAATTAAAATTTTTTATAACTTCTTTATTTATAAAAATAATTACATGAATTGGAAAGATAATTTACTTCGTCACACCATGCAGTATGTTTTTTTTCCTTCTTTTTTTTTCACAAAACAACGATACTTTAAATATTTTATGATTTTTTTCTAAAATGAATCAATATCGATGCGTTTGTATGAAAATTATTTTTAAAAAACTCATACTTTGAACTTTTAGAGTTAGTGATTTAAAAAATAAATTGCCGAAAAATTTTTTTTTACGAATGTTTAAAAAATACTCAAATTTTAAATATTTAATAACTACTTATCAAATTCAAAGTTTTTATAACGTTTTCATTTCTAAAAATAATTGTATGAAACTTTTTTCCCATGTATCGAACATTTCAAAAAATGCTCACAATTTTAATTCAACATTTAATACAGTTGTGAAATTTTGTAATTATAAAAATTTCTACTGCTTTCAACATACAACTATTTTTAAAAAGGTACATTTTCCTTTCCGGGGCCTAAAAAATTGCGAGCGAGTGAATATTAAAGTGAGTGAGTGAATATTAAAGTCCCACTGTTCACTTACTCAACAGCTCTGATAGCGAGAGGGGAAAGGGTATTTCCATGACAATATGTTATGCATTTAAAAATGTTCTTGCAACGCCGGGGGGAAATAAACCTGTCTGACAAAGAAAAGAAGCGAAAAAATTTCGAAACAAGGAATTTTAAGCTATACACTCGGTAAAAGCCCGAGCAACGCCGGGATAAGTGGAGGAGGGGGTTGGGGGTGGAAGTCATTTTGAAAAAAAGAGTATTAGAAGTGCTGATTTTGTGAAGGAAAGGGAAACTTTATAATAGAGAAAGCTCGTGCAACGCCGGGCCATGCAGCTAGTGGTTCTATAACAGATGTACTATATCTAGTTAAAAAAATTAAATATCCATAAAAAGAATTTCTTGTAAAAATTTAAATAAAAATAATGTGCTCGATGTTTAATGCTGTGAGTACAAGTAAATGTTTTAAAATTTAATGCTCTGAAATGTATGCACTTTTCATACTTTATCAATGCTACAAAGATGAAACTGTTGGTGTTTATGAAAAAGAATGAAGCAAATACATTGCTTTTATTGTAGAATAATTTTGTAGCAATGTTGTTGTTATTTATGCCACCTGATTGACTGTAACATCAGATCAAGGCCCTTGAAATTCATCAAAATAGGGACTAGTTGCATGCCTATCATTAGCCGTAGCTTTGAGCACCATACATCAACCTCACAAGAGGACTTGTGGCTTGATGGTTATTTAGAGTACCCCCATGCCGCAAAGGCATTATACATTTACAAACACCCATGCCTTCTCCAGGATTCGAACCCAGGCCCTATGGCATAACAGTCCACATCACTAATCACTATACCAGATAGGTGGCTTGAATATTTTGTGTAAAACATAAGCATTTGCATAAACTATTACTTTTAAAAGCAAAATGTGTTATTGCATAAGTAAAATAAAAGCTGTTTTTTCATAGGCTGAAACAGAATTGAATGACTTTCTTCAAAATGAGCATGTCTTAGAAGATTTTAGAAATAAAGTTGATTATTTCATGGAATTAAAACAAGAAATAAATTATCACAGAGGAAAATATGTGAAGCAAGGCATATTCACAATTGATTGTATTGAATTTTTTGAAAATCTGTTTTCATCGATTACAAATTTGCTTGACAAGTTATTCAGATATTTAGAAGAAACACTTGCAACAAGCACTTCAAGGTAAGTTTCTGTTAGAACTTTTAGCAAATATACAGCTATAGTTAAAATATTGTATGATTTATTGAAATGTTTTACTACTTTGCTTTCTAATAAATTTCATTAAATATTTGATAAATCACAGTTTTAAATTGCTAATCTCACATGCAAAACTGATATAATTAGAAAGGTAGAAGACATGAAAAGATTTCTATTTAAATTCTTGATTCTTGAATTTGATTTTATAATTTCTCTTGAGAAAAATATTCTGTAATGTTATTCTGATAAAAATGCTTTAAAAGAAAAGTTTTGTTAGAAATATTTGATGGGGGTGAAAATGTTTTCCTTTTAAAGAAATATACTTAGTTAAATGTTTAGATAGATTTATTAAAAATAATTTTAAGAGCATTATGAAGCAATTTTGATGTTTTAATGTTTTTTCCTCTTCCTTTATTCTATTTGTCAGACATTATCAATCATAACTTTTATTAAAATTTATTTTTCTCGATATTTTTAACTTTGTTATTCAAGCAATAATTCAGACCTATAAATATTTTTTAAATAAATCTAAACATGTTTCATTTTATCCCCTGCAATTAGTCTCATTGAAGAGTATGAAATTGTCATTCAACAATTAAAATCACTGCCTTCTAATACAAAAGAGTTATTTGAAGCAAAGGTAAGAAACATCTGTTTGGCAAATTGTAAAACGTTTTTGACTTTTTTAATTATAAAATATTTTAAAAAAACAAAATATATAATGAAAATTGGTTAAAGAATCTCAAGTATACCTTTTATTTTGCATTCAGAAAATATACTAGAATTACTAAAAATTAAATTTGCATTTTTTAATTATTTCACTTAAATCATAGGTTCTCAATGTGGACGTTTGAGGCTTTCAGGGGG
>BMAV01025654.1:547112-595375 GCA_019973955.1 Trichonephila inaurata madagascariensis | reverse complement strand
CTTCACGCTTCACTTCTTGGGTTTGGTTGGAAAAAAGTTGCCATTAATTCTGGCCCCAAAGAACCCAAAGGATATATTAATGAAAAGACCCCCTCCAAGAAGTAAAACGTGATTTATTCGAGGGTCTTAATGGCCTTTAGAAAATTACGTGCCTAAATTTTATTTTTCTAAACTTCTAACTTTCCATGCTCTATTTAAATTTTAACTTCGAATAGTCATTTTAACCTTTTAATTTCCAATATTCAACTTAAACTTTAATTTTCACTATTCATCTTAAGTTTAATTTTTAATATTCCTCCTTAATTTGAACTCTCGACACCCACAATAAATTTTACTCAACTAACTAGACCCACATTAACAGTAATGTATTTTAATCACGGTAGATTCTCCTTTTTACAAACGACATGGACGTGCACCATCCGGGCAACGGACCCAGGAAAAAACCATATATGTCTTAGATGAAAAAACGAGGGCCGCACACCCTTTAACTAACTTAATTCTACTTAATGTGCTACTTAAAAACAATTACACTCTTCTTTCTGTTCACTGCACTTCCATCCTGTCGTATTTACAATGAAAACTTTAAGAATTGACTTTCTATTGAGAATTCAGGGTCTGTCACCCTGAAATAAAAACTCTCTTTAAGTCACTTGGAATAACAAATTTTCACATAATACCATTACATTTCACAATTTTTATACATTGTATATCACTTTTAAATTACAACTAATTTTCATATATACACTTCATCTGGCTTTTCCAATAAACTTCCCCTCAAATCGCGCAGCGCTGTTATTGTTATTATTAGTAGACTGTTTACGCCGCGTTTCCCCAAACCAGATGTACATTAATATGAAACAATATATATATATACAATTGCAAACATTTTTCAATAAGCCATTAAAACAAATAACCAAAGGAATTGTCGCATCTCAGTGAAGTCATACGTAGAAGTAAACAAATGCATATTTACAATTGTTTTCTCCATAATTTTGAAAAAAAAATTTACAAGTCAAAAGCTCATTTTTCCTCTTCTAGAAAAATGCACTCATTGTAGTGTCAACTTTTGCTTGGCGCTATAAATTTTTAATACCCGACCGTGACTTGTTTCTTTGCTATAATTCTTCCGACCGCTTGTTCGAAAGAATATAAAATGAAACGATACAACCTGGTTTTTATGACTTGTAGTTGGCGTCTCCTACTAGGACCTCTAGGGTGATGGATCGGTTGGTATTCTCTCCTCCTTGACTACCTCTTCTTCTGGTATTCTTGCTGCCTTACCGTGCTTGCTCTTCGATGTAGGGTCTGTAGAGGGGTCTTCTTGGCTGTTCCTGACTCGAATTGGTCCTCCTTGTTGTATCTTCATCTCAATGGGTGGTTGGGACTCCACTCTTGTTCATTTTCTTGGTCTGAGGTTGTACTCACTTGTACTGGGCACTACAGTTTCTTCTGTTCGGCCTCTCTTTCTAAATTTTGGCAAATCATTATTATAGTTCGACGACAATGCTCTTTTAGCTACTCTATGTTCTAAACCCTTCTGAATCTTCCTCTCTGGTCCTCCAGACCCAAATTCACACGATCGTTTATACCCTATATTCTCTTTCCTTCTCCTTTTAATCTTTCTACTGTGTTCAGACCAAGAGACAGGTGGTGATCTGATTGTGGTCCGCGCTTATCGGCCTTACCTGTGTGTCTCTCACCTTGATCTATCTTAAAACTTATCCCTTTTTCCTCTAACTCACACTTTACACCTGACCCCTTCTTCCTACCATACTGCGACTCATTTGATCTCCGTTGTACACTTTAAAAACTACTCGATTCATGGCGTGAACTATTGCTATCTGAACTACCAGTTCTTATCTCCATCTCGCCATATTTCCTATGACGATATATTCTAACTTGATCGGCATTGGCCGCGAGTTAACCTTTTTCCCGACCTCCATATCACTATATTATTATTTTTTACTTTTAACACTATACAGACCTTTAAATTTTGGTTTAAATTTAGCTACCACTTTCTTTATTGCTGAACTTAAAGGATGTGTTTTTATCAAGACCAAGTCATTCACCTTAATTTGTACATCACGCCTGCGTCTATTATAATACTTCTCCCATTTTTCATGCTTAGCCTTTGTGTTTCGTGTAGCTTCATCAAACAATCTATCAATATCTCCTACTGCAAACTCAGTTCCGTCCGATACCATCACTAATTTCTGAAATGGGGTAATCAACTTTCGACCTAAAAATAATTCTGCAGGGGTTTTTCTCGTCGTTTTATTCACTGCTGTATGAATAGCATAAGCAAACTCACGTAAGAACTGGTCCCATGTATCATGTTGATCATTCACATAATTTACAATCATTTGCACAAGATCGCGATTCACGCGTTCGCTTCTATTTGCCTGAGGTCTATATACAACTGTCTTCACATGCCTTATGCCTAATCTATCACTTAAATGTTCAAAAATATCGGATATAAATTGGGGACCATTATCACTTATTAATTTTATTGGAGCTCCAAAACGCGATATAAAATTATCAAAAAAAGTATCCGCTATTACTCGCGCCGAGGTTTTTTTAAGGGTTATGATTTCAGCCCACTTGCTAAAATGATCCGTAATTACTAATACATATCGGTTACGTTTCACTCTTGATGTAGGGTACGGACCTAACAAATCTAACGTAACTATCTCATTTGGATAATTTGATACGATCGGATTTAATCGACCAGCTGGTAACGCGTTTTTATAATTATTAACTTGGCATATGTGGCATGTAGAGACATATTGATCAATACATTTTCTCATATACGGGAAATAACAAACGTCCCTTATTTTATGATAAGTCTTAAAGCGTCCAAAATGACCTGTTATGGGCTTGTCGTGAAATTCTCTCATTATTTCATTCCTTAAAGACTTTGGAATGTATACTCGCATTTCATCTAGTGACGTTGCATATTTTGCATAAATTAGCCTTCAATTAGACGGAAATCGCGGGATCAATTCTCATATATTGTCGCATTAACTGAGCTATCTTTTGGGTTTTCTAGATATATATAGATATGACCTAATTCCGTGTCTTTTCTTTGCTCTTCAATTAACTGTTCTCGTGACGAAAGTACCAAATCTCTGATTTTTGCACAATTAACTTTCTCTCCTATTATACTTTCAACCGGGTTCCTTGACAAAACGTTCGCCACCGCATTTTGAGTCCCTGGACAATGTTCCCATTCTATATTAAATTCTGCTAATTTTAATACCCATCTGATCATTCTACTTGACAAATTTTTACCATGTGTTAAACGCGTCAATGCAGCTTGATCCGTAATAACTTTAATCGGCTGTGAACCTAAATATGTTCTAAATTTATTCAGAGCCCAAACTACTGCTAAACACTCCCTCTCTGTTACAGTGTAATTCCTCTCTGCACTGCTAAGCGTGCGAGAAGCAAACGCTACTGGTCTCTGCTCCTGATTTAGAACCACTCCTACACCTATTGAACTTGCATCCGTAAATAACTCGAAAGGCTTTTTGAAATCCGGCAATTTTAAAACTGGCGCTTTCGTTATCGCCGCCTCGACCGCATCGAATGCCTTCTGCGCCTCTATTGACCAACACAATTTCTTGAGTTTTCGTTTAAGATTATAAAGGGGCTTGCAAAGATTAGCATAATTATTAATAAATTTCGGGTACCACTGGGACATACCTAAAAATTTGGATACCTCTTTAGAATTTCGTGGTGGTTTCATCTCAACTATAGTTCGAACTTTTGTCTCATCCGTTTTAATTCCCTCCTTATTAATAATTAAATCTAAATATTTCAATTTGTCACAACCAAATTTGCATTTATCTTTGTTTAATGTTAACCCTGCGAAATGCGTAGGTGCCATTCTTCGTGACAAACGCGGTCTTAACTATATTACTGTGGTTTACTGCCAGTTGAAAGTACCCTGATCTGAGATCAAGAGCCGACATAATCGTCGTATGGGGTATATTCATAATTAAATCTATTAAGGGTAAGGGATAACGGGGATACTTTGTAATAGCATTAAGTTTCCGATAGTCGACAGCAAATCTATATGCTTCCGGATTATCCGGTGGTAACCCATTATTTTTTCTACATAACACAACTGGTGACGCATATGGGGATTGAATCGGAATTATGCTTCCCTCCTTCAACATTTTCTCTACATGATAATCGAGTATCGCTCAGTTCACCCTATTATAACGATACGGACGAGAAACAACAGGTGGCTTATCTCCCGTGTCAATTTCATGATATAAAACATGTGTAAGCCCCGGTTTATCTGAAAATAATCCCTTAAAACTATTAAAAAAATCCCGCAACTCCTGTTTCTGTTTTTCCTCCAACCTTGTCTTAGAAAGATCTCTCTATTTCTACATTTCCTTCCTCCATCGTTTTAACCACCGTATCAATTTGCGAATCGGGAATCGCCTACGATTTCCGATCAAAGTCCAAAATAATCTTCGCGATCCACTTATAAAATCCACCCCGAGAATACATAGGTATTCTAAATCTGCCAAAACATGAAACAACCAAGGCTTTTCAAACTCCCTAATTCGAATATTCAATTCCACAATTCCTACATTCTGACATTTAGCTCCCTGTGCCGTGATCACCTGAGCCCGCGATTTTTTTACTTGCTTATAAAAAAAATATTTTCTGTATATCTCCTCCGATATAAATGACTTCTCTGCTACAGTGTCCCATAACGCTTTCGTAAAAATATCATTTAACAAAATAGGAACATATGGGAGTTCCACTGGAGACATACATATCGCAGAAAGTTTAATCGGTACCTCATCTGCCGACTGAGTCTGATCACTTTGAACATCACTAACTTTCAAAACATTCAATCGTCCCCTTTGCCTCCTATCGCCTCGACTAAAATTCTCACTCGAACCCCTATTTCAGCGGTCCCCTCTACTAAAATCTTGTTTTTGACCCCCATTTCTAAATTGGTATCCCCTATCGTTAAATCTTCGATCATCCTTCTGAAATCTATTCCTGCTGTCGAACCACTGATTTCCTTGACGGTTATTCTCGTAGTTACCCCCATAATCATTTCTGCCATTACTCGGTCTACGCACAACTTCCGAATTTCTCCAATTTCTTCGACTATCATCAGCATTAGACATCCTACGCTTATTAAAACCTCGTCTTTCAACATTATCACTATTCCCCGAACCCCGCATTGCCTTGCATGAATATCTTTCCTCAAACTTAGATAAGACCTCCAAAAGTTGGACCGTGTTTTGTGGATTTCGGACCTCCACATAATCCTGGACTTGTGGTTCGAGTGTAACGAATATATGATCTACTAAGGCTTCCTCCGACATCCCCAGTTCTAGTTTTTTATTCAGTTTTAATAAATCGTAAACAAAATCCGTTGGCCCCTGCTCCCTTCTCTGCTGGGACGCATAGAACTTAATTTCTAAATCTTATTACGTATGGCAGGGAATGCTTTTGACAACGCTGCTTTTAACTGCGCAAAATCCGTGGCGGTATTCTGCACTAACGTTGATCCGAATATCTGATACCAATCTTGGGCCCTCCCCAGGAGATGACCTTTCAAATAAGCACATGCTAAATCACTGGGTATTTCAAGTAATCGTATTTGATTGTCGATACCCTCCAAAAATTCCTGTGCGTTCTCGGACCCGGAAAAGTATGTTTCTGGTAAAACATTAAACCCGTTCGCGGTTCTTACCCCGGATTCATATAAATTAAATTTCGTTGGGCGCCATTGTAAGGGCGCCTCTCGGGTGCCCTTCTCCTTGATTATCAGCGTGAGCTAGAAGTGTAGGAATAACGGAAGAACTAGAAGCTGCCATGATCTTAATTTGACTTTATTAAGATCTTAAAACTTAAACATCTAACAGATTAGATAATAATAATACATGTGAGAGAATCTACGGTGGCTAAACACACAATATATATATATATATATTACCGAAATAACATAACCCGGACCACCATTAATAACTAACTCGCCTAAACTCAATTCCAATACTATCACAGATCCTAATATTAAATAGACACTCCTACTTTAATTTCGATCTACCGATCCAATCTTACTGGAAGTTGCGTATTTACTGGAGTGCAGTGGTATGCACCTTTACCTAATGGCTCTATGTCAGGAATAACTTCTGTTAGTTGACACTTAATCTTTCTAAAACCTTTTCACGCTTGAATCGTTGATTATCATAAGATTCCTCGAATTGCCACACCGCTTACTCTAACTTCTGATATTTAAAAGCTTCCTAATTTGCATCTTTCCTTCACGCTTCACTTCTTGGGTTTGGTTGGAAAAGAGTTGCTATTAATTCTGGCCCCAAAGAACCCAAAGGATATGTTAATGAAAAGACGCGTGAGCCCGTCACAAGCTTATCTAAATATTTTAAGCAATACTTTACAGATTAAAATATTTATTATTTTAAGATGTTTTGACTGACTAAAAGACCTTTTCATAAATCATTTTGTAACATTGAATTCTTTTTTTAGAATATAGGTGAATAAATATGCATGCATGCTATATGTGTCATATTCCATTTATTTTGATACTCATGAAGAAATAATACAAAAAAAATGTTTTAGCAACATTTTTAAATGATATTGTCTCTTAATTTTTATTACTGTAAAATCCGGTGTATAACGCTCACTTTTAATACTAAAAATAAGATCGAAATTTAAGGGTGCGCATTATATGCCAAGTTTTCAAATGAAAGCTTCAAAAATAAAAAAAAAAGAGATCAGCATAAAAAAAAATTAGACTTCTATATAGATCAGAATACTGTTTATTTAAAAGACAAGACAGGTATAAGGAACTCAAGGAGTTAAAGTTCTAGAAGTATACTATTTTTTCAAAAACCTGGGATAATACCTCAAATAAATGACTTCAAATTGTAAGAGTATTAAACACGTACACATTTTAGGTTTCTTCATTTTAAAGGGGGTGCACGTAATTTGCTGAATATACCTAAAAATTAAAAAATGCATCTTGAAATTATAGGTGCACATTTATGCTAGATTTTATGGTATAATGCATAATATATTTCATGAATTTTTTCTTCAAACATATTATTGAAACTTTAATTATGATATTGTATTTGTTTTGTGATTTTTTTTATTATTTAATATTGTTTTTCTAGGAATGGTTGCAGAAATTCAAGGAACATTCACTGAATGATTTAAAAGCGAAATTGCAGTCTTTTACCTCTTGGATTTATTTTATGTGTGGTTTGGTGGATTTCACAGCAGGACAGTTTGGAAATCATGCAAAGATATTTGCAATGCATATGGGTCTTCCTAAGATAATACAAGAAAATGTGTTGGCTGCTGAGAAGGCTTTATTAACATTTCAAGAAGATTTAATTGTAAGTGGAACATATTTATAACTAATTATATCTGATTTAAAAGTAAACAATATATACTTTTTTTATGGTATCTTCCATATTTAGAATTTTTATTCATTCAAATATTTTATTTCATATATATTAATGATCAGCAACAATACTTATAATACTGATGGACAAAAACAAAATATTTGCTTTTGTAATATTTTTTTGAAAAAAACTCTCTCCCTGTATTTCTTAAATTTTATAATGTAAATGCAAAATATATAAAAAGTATTCAAGTATTTATATTATACTAAAGTAGCACACATATTCTTAATAGTTCTAAATAAATGTCTTTTATAGACCACAATAAACTTAAAACTGTTCTCATTACTTCTAAAGAGGAAAGGAATTCATTAAAAACTTCTTTTAATTAAAAAAATGCATCTTATGCTTAAGTTGATTTAATTATTTTTGGAAAAAAATGCATTGTGTTGGGTTAATGCATTTGTAGGGCAATCTAGGTTAATTTAAAAATTTCCTTTTACATTGCTGACAAACATTCAGTGAATTTAATTGAATGTTAACAATTTTATTTTTGATCTACGCATAGAAGGGATGAAATAAAAGTTCCAGTAAAATAAAAGTTATCCGGTTCTACATCAGAAATAACCTTGAATTTATTTCTCACATTTTAAAAAAATTTTAATACATAAAGGATTTGCATATTTGTTGTTTTATGATTTAATAATATATTCATTTCACATTTTTGAAACTGAATTCCTAACATCTTATAAAGATATTATAAAACTTTTTTTTTTAACCTTTTGTAATTTTCTGTTTATTTTTACTTAGCTTTTTTTGTATTATTTTAAATTAATTTTGTATTGTGATTATATTTTTTATGAAGTATTATGTTTCTTGTGTAGGAGCGTCGACAAGTATTTACAGAAGATCTTAAAGCTCGTGCTAAGCAAATCACCAATCTGTCACATCTTGGAGATACTAAATTGGTTGAAGAATACTTAACTCATGCTACTGAAATTCAAAATTGGTTGACAGATGCACAATACACAGTGGAGCTGTTCAATTCTGAAGAAATACTATTTGAATGGGAAATAACAAATTATCCTCTTTGTATAACACTTGCTAATGATTTAAAACCATATGTGCAATTATATGAATATGCTGTGGATTTTGGCAGAAAGCGAAGGTAATTTTTACTTTACATGTTTTATTAAAAAGATGTATTAATAAATGTTTAGAACATCCAGGACACATGATTTATTGTATTTTTTTAAATAAAAATATAGTATTTTTTTACACATAAGAGTTAGTTTAGTTCTTTCCTAATGATTTTGAGTTGATTCTGAGTTTAACAATCCAGTTCAATATGAAAAACTCAACCTATAATTTTGGTTTGCAGAAAAATTTGCAATAATTTTCTTTCCTAAGCTAGTAAAGAGATTAGCTTAAATCTTGTGACTTCTTGTAAGTAATAAGGATTTAAGATCTTTATGTAGAACTATGATATGATGTACTGTAACATGCTGTGAAAAATTATATTGGATTTAATTCTTTTATTAATGCTGTTTCCTTATAGTTTTTTTTTTAAATCTCTATTATAAAATTTTGCTCTTATATTTATGAAATCCATTGCATGAAATTCTAGAAATATGACAAAATGTCAAATTAGCTAAATATTTTTAACACACAGGTTTATTTAAAACATTGAAAAATGAAATGTTACTACCATATTTATGAAAATATACGCGTAGTTTATAATAATGTTTTAATTATTTTTCCTGAAAGATAAATTCTTAATAAACAAATGATTACAACCTTTTTATTCAAATTAATTTGTACTGTTCCTTATTTTCACACATTTTTTATTACCTTTGTTTCATAAAATTTTGATTGATGTATTTAACTTTTTAGAATGGTTATTATATTCCGTTTTCAGTTTCATTCATAGATTTTTAATAAAAATAATATCTTAGATTTTAAAAGTGTTGCTGATTTTTATTTTTTATAATTAAAAGCTTCTGGAGTCTTTCTTTTGTGCACAATAAATATGTTTATTATACTTTTTGATAATTACTTAGATGCTCTTTACTTCATTAAAATTGAAAAATTGTAAACATTATAGGGAATGGCTTGAAGGTACAATACATCAAGTTGACCCAGAAGTGGTTGAGCAAGAAGTTATGACTCTTTGGCGTTTATTGTATAAGCTGGAAAAAACTTTTAGTGATTCACCTGAACCTAGAAAGATTGCAGAAAATGTAAGTATTTTTTTAATAATTTAGTATAATTAAAACATTATTATAGCAGTTTTTTTTAAATTTAATTTTTAATATTAGCTTATAAAATGTTAATTTTTTAAAAAAATTTCTTTGAAATTTGCTTTAATTTCTATGAAATAAAATTTCCTTTCTCACATAGTAATTTTTATAGAATCAAAATTTTTAGAATAAAACTTAATTTTTTTTTATTTCAAATTAACAGAAAATAAAACTTTGATAAGTGTGTTAGATGAGATAATTTAAACTTTTTCTGATTAAAAAAAAAACTCTTTTAACTTAAAGTTGATTTTCTTAAATTATAAGGAAGTAAAATAAGTTTATGCAAATTATATTTTTTATACATTCGATTTGAGGGATTAAAATCGATGCTCATGATCTGAGCAATAAATTTAGCCTTTTAAATAATATTGATCTATTCTTCTACAGGTCAGAAATACAGTTGAGAAGTTTAAAGATTATATACCTTTAGTTCAAACATTGTGCAATCCTGGACTCAGAGATAGACATTGGGATCAAATATCTGAGATTGTTGGCTTTCCCTTAAAGCCAGATAAAAGTACTACTCTTGCAAAACTAATTGGGTTAAATTTACAAGAATACATTCCTCAATTTGAAGTTATAAGTGAAGCTGCAAGCAAGGAATTTAAATTAGAAAAGGCATTAGATAAAATGATGGAAGAATGGAGTGAAGTATGTATTTATTTTGTATTGTAAATTTAATGTTTATTCTAAGAAATTATATTTTTGTTATAAATCATAAATAAATATATATAACTGTAAATGTACAGGGTGTGGGGAAAAAAAAACGAACAAATTTTTTGCTTCTTAGAATAGTTAACGAATTTCTTTTTAATTAGTGTTTTCATGTTTCTTTATCTACTACTTTAATAATAAAATATTTTTTAATATATTTCTTAGCTTGTACTTTGATTTATGTGTTTTTGATGATGTCGAGCAAAAAGTCTGCTATTTTAGAGTTGTTTCAGCAAGGGAAACGACAGTCTGAAATCGTTCGTTTGCTTAATGTACCTCGTCAAACAGTGTCTGATGCAATCTGCCGTTTCAAAGAGCTTGGCATGGATGGTCTACGTCCAGGAAGTGGGCGAAAATGCACTGTAAACACTTCAAGGAATCGTAAGGCCATCGAAAAGCGAGTCCAGAGAATTACGAGGGTTTCCATGAGACAGATCTCTCGTGACATGGGAATAAGTAACAGATCGGTGAGGCGAATGGCAAAAACGGAGCTTGGATTGAAGCCTTACAAAAAGTTCAGTTTCTTACTGGAAAAAAAAAATCTTACGGCTCCGAAGATGTCGAAAACTTTTGAGACGGTCTGCAAGTCAGCGTAGGGAGAGATTCCTTTTCACAGATGAGAAGCTCTTTACGTTTCAACAAGTTCATAGCTCTCAAAACGATAGATTCTATTCTAGAATTGTTGAACAGTGACAATGTCCGAAGTCGGTCATGGTCTGGGACAGAATTTGCGCAAGTGGCTAGACACCTTTGGTTTTTGGGGAAGAGGGCGTTAAAATCAATCAAAAGTGTATCAGAGGTACATTCTTGAAGTTGTTATACTTCCGTGGGCCCAAAAGAATTTCCGAAATGCAAATTGGACGTTTCAATAAGACTCTGCACCAGCTCACAAGGCTAAAAAGACACAAGGCAAGGCGAATTTTCCTGACATGATATCATCTAAAGAATGGTCACCCTACTCGCCGGATCTCAATCCCATGAATTACAGTGTATGGTCCATTTTAGAGTGCACTAAATCGCACAAAACTTTGAACTATCTAAAGCAATCGCTTCTTCGGGAATGGGATAGATTAAAGGTAAAAGACTTAAGGCTCATTGTTGAAAATTTCTGCAAGCGTTTGCGCCTTTCCGTTGCTGCAGACGGTGGTCACTTTGAAACCAAATTAAATTTATTTAGTAGCATAAATGTCCTCTTATTATATGTTATATTTTGTTAATTTCTTAATTTTTTTATAAAGTGATATAAAAAATTGTTTGTCCGGGTTTTTTTGCCGCATCTTGCATAATTTAAAAAATATATATATAATTATTATATATAAAGAGCTTGCAATTTCAGAGAAATGTCACTATGCTTTGTTCTATGAAATGTTTGCAATCCAAATGCAATTTTTTAAAAACAATTATTGAATATACTTTTTTGAAGATAACCATATCATAAATATAGCAAATATATAGTTATATTATTTTATTTTGATTGCAAACATTTGATATTTCTTAAATTTTGCTTCTTCTTATTGAGAGTACTATGATATTAATGAATTCAAAGAATAAATTATTGGAATACATATATAGGCATTCATTGGCATCATATTTACCACCCATTATTGTTTATGATAACAAATTTTTTATAGTAATCTTTTTCATTTTGCAGTAATATTTTTTTTCTTAAATTTTAGATGATGTTTTCTGTAAAACCATTTCGAGAATCTGGGACATATATATTATCTTCTGTTGATGAAATTCAGTTGTTGCTGGATGATCATTTAATAAAAACTCAGACAATGAGGGGTTCTCCATCTGTCAAGCCAATTGAAGGGAGAGTCAAGTATGGGCATATTTTTGCTGAATCTTATTCTCTATTTTTTTGTTAAGTTAATACCACTTTCATTCATTTGTTTGTTATGAAGTATAACAAATTAATTTCTAATATAGTTTAGAAACAATTGTCTCTTTATCTACATTCCCTAAAAAGCTTTATTTTTGTAGTTGAAAAATGTTTTCTAATTGTAAATATTGTTGCAAATTTGTGGGGGAGAGAACCAGCCAACATCTATTATTTTAATAATAAAAGATTTACTCATGGACAAGGACGACAAACAGATGACTACATGAAAACAAATTGAATGTTTACACACAAAGAAATTATTTACAATAGCGCAAAGCACATTCGTTATATAAAAAAAAGCTTTACAATCTTCCAGAAACAGCTGTCTAGAGCAATTCCACTAGCTGGAACTCAGACAGATAAAGTCTATCGCTCTTATGTTAAGTCAATGCACAAACAGATTATGATTTTAACTGAACTTTCTTCTGAACTGAACTAACCTCTGTTTCAAAGGTCCTATAAAAAGCCTTATGGGAATTTCTAAAAGGGTTGATCCTACAGCCTCCTCGATGACTCCTTGGCGATATCGTATATTTCCAATCAGGTAACCCTGGTCACATCTTCTAGGGTTGCCAAACTCTTTTTTTAAGTTCACATTGGGATGTGAACTTTGCCTGCAAAACTCAAATTTCCCACAAGAGTGTTGCTGCAGGGATAAGAACATACGTGGCGTGTTTGAATATATAGTAATTGCTGTTATAAAAAAAGTTTGAATTTCATGTGAGCTTAATTTTGAGAATTTGGATTATGAAAACATCCAATGATCAATTTCTGTAAATAATTATGTTCACAAATGAAATAAATATGCTATTTATACCTCCAAAGCTTAACTACTTTACAGTATAAAATTTATTATCACATAGAAGTATTACTACATGCTGGGAATTTCAGGTCCTGGGAAAGCAAACTGATGCTATTACAAGAAATAATTGATGAATGGTTAAAAGTTCAAGCAACATGGTTGTATTTGGAACCTATTTTCAGTTCACCTGATATTATGGCTCAAATGCCTGAAGAAGGAAGGTATTTTTTTATTTTTGTTATTTTAATTCAAAACTTTTTAATGAAGTATTTAAAAATGTATGCAGTAGGGACAAATTATTTATTTTAATTTAACCTTAAGATTTCTTTTTAAAAAATTCAAAATAAATTCTTTTAAAAATAAAATTTTGACAAATATGATAAATGAATCATACAAAATTATTTTAAGTTTTAATTTAATAAATAAATCTGAATATAGAAATTAATATGTTTTACAGGATTTACTATGAATAAGTTACATACTAAGCTAAATTTATGTTTTAACAACAACAACAAAAAAGAATTCACATGGAAAATTTGTGTAGCATCTGAACTCTTGTTGTCCACATTATTTAAGTATAATTCAAAATCAGGTCTTTCACTAATGCTTCCTTCATGTAGCTTCAAAAAATGCAATTTTAGTAAAAATAAATCAATAAATATGAGTTCTTGCTATCTTACTTCAGAAAAATCCTATAACTGAAATTCTGAACTCATTTTTCACACTTTTACTTTGATACAGATTGTATTATAGTTTATTTATTCTGAATTCCTTGCAAAAGATTTTTAATTAAATTCATTATAAATATATAAAATAAAATATATTTAACTAATTTTTTGACTAAATCAAGAAGGAAACATTTCCCTTACCTTATGATAAATTTTCAGTAGTTTTTCATCGTATAACGTTCATATTTTTAAACTTTTTAATTTTACGTTACCGACATTGACACACCAAATATAAAATAAAATACTTTTACATAAAACCCGTAGGGATTTATTTGTTTCAGAAGATGTATTTAAATGTACTAGTTGGTGAGAAAATTATAAAGTTTATATATATACTAGCAGGAACTAAACTCTGTTAAAGTTGTGCTGTATTTTCATCTTTTTTGATTTTACAATTTCACATGACTGGCTATTTTACTATATAACAACAGCAATGGAAAATGTTTCTTAAGTGACTATTTTTGTTTATAGTTAGTAATTAATAGATTTTTTGTACCCATAATTATGATCTGAATTTTAAATACTTAAGAACTGTTTTATTTCTTAGAATTTTAAAATATTTCCTTTCACTGGGAAAAAACAAAAAAATAACAAATTTCCTAACCTATTTTCATTAGTTTTAATTAAAATGTATTAGTTACATTTTCACTGCTCACACATTATAAAATATGAATAATTATTTTTAAACATGCTTTATGAAAGTATAATATTTTTTTTTTTTTTTACTTTTATTTTGTATAAAGGCGTTTTAATACTGTTGATAAAAATTGGAGGGAAGTGATGAAGTCTGTCTTGGAAGATCGACATGTTTTAGTAGTTGTAGATATTGAAAACATGCTGGATACCTTAAAAACATCCAATGAGTTGTTGGATTTAATCCAGAAGGTAAAAAGTTTTCTTACAACCTTTGATTCTTAAAGTTACGATATTTAATTGCTTTGAATTCTGATATTTAAACAAATAATAGATTACTTATATTATATAAAATAATAATATTCCAAAAAATATATGAATTTTTATTTCGAGTTATTTCTTTTATTTAGAACACTCAGAGTTAAGAATTTGAAATTTATTTTTTTATATTCTCTTAACTAGAGTACAATTAATTTAGCTATTACATATTTTTTCAATAGCTTTTTGATTTGAAGCATAAGATTTATTTCTCACTGCAAATTTTTAACTTATCTTTTAAAACAATCTGAAATTCTTTTTGATATTTTGACGAAAATTTTGATACCTTTTGCATACATTAGAAATGTATTCTTCTTTTGTGTTAATTTTAAAATATTTCATCTCATTCGTATGTTGATTAAATTATTTCTGTTGTAAAAGTATAGCTTTATAGACAAAAAATAAATGTATAAATATGCAATTTAATTATATATATAAGAGTATGCATGATCATCTTTCAAATAAGGATAATTCTGCTTTATCATTCTTCGATTTATTCTACATCTAGTTAATTTCTTCTGCCTATTTGCATGTACTATTTACTTCTTCTCCTATTCATTTTAATATTATAGGGTTTGAATGATTATTTAGAGAAAAAACGGCTTTTCTTTCCAAGATTCTTTTTCCTGTCTAATGATGAACTTCTGGAAATTCTATCAGAAACTAAAGATCCTAAAAAGTAACATACTCCAAAAATTTTAGCACTTTGTAATGTAATTGCAGCACTAATGTTATGGATCACATTATTTCAAAATAAACTTTCTAAGCTGTCACAATCTCTATTAGAACAACTTACTTTACTGTCTTATAATAGAAATTAAGTTTTCTCACTAAACAATAATTAAATTAAAATATTGAGTTATAACTACACATATATATTTAGTGTAATAAAATAAATTTGGCTTGCTTTTTTAAAATTTTTGTTTGTTAAAATAAATTTTTTAAGTTTTTGTGTTAGTTAATACAATTTAAAAAATTCTTTTAGAGTGCAACCACATTTGAAGAAATGTTTTGAGGGAATTGCAAAGTTGCAATTTTTAGAAAATTTGGATATTACACACATGGAAAGCAGTGAAGGTGAAGTTATTCAACTTACTGACATAATATCTGTTGCTAGTGCTCGTGGCCAAGTGGAAAAATGGTTATTGGAATTAGAATCGTATATGCTATCAAGTATAAAAAAGGTATATTGATATCTTACTCCTCTAAAAAGCCTTTTATACATGTTTAATTTTCCCTATCTGAGATAAATTATTGAAAAGCAGAATAAAAATTAAATTGCTGCGAAGCTTAATGGGATAAATTTATCATCATTTAAAAGCTTTGTGTTTTATGTTAATTTACAGTTTGAAAAATTTTATCCCTTTCTTAAATGCAAATATTCTACTTAATTTTTTTTTTACTGGATATTTACTCATTGAAAGTTTGTGAAATGAATAATATTTAACCCCTATTGTATTTTGATAACTGAGCTTATTTAAAGCATTTAACTTTTCCAAAAAAAATGTATTAATGATTTTTGTATGTTATTGAAATAAGAAAGTAAAATAATTTGAAGTGTTGAAGTGGTAAGAAAGTATTTGCTGAGAAAACGAAATAAACTATTTTTTAAATTATATTTTGAGGAGTATGAGTTCTTTAATGTGTTCTTGTTTTATCTATATTAGCCTTTACTCGAGCACTTCGCTGGGTATTTCATGATGTTGTAGGACTATATCTACCATCTTTAAGTTATTGATACCTAAGTCCTAGTATTAAGTTTCGATTGTACTGAAAAATATCATAAAAGCCATCGCCTCTTGATTTCAAAAGAGCAGAGCTTGAATTTCTAAAACAAAATTATAATTATCTTTTATTTCTCCATACCCCCCCCCCCCCCTCCGAGAAAAATCCATTTTTAGAGGATCTCTGCTCATAAAAATAAATATGCTTGCAAATTTTAAGTCTGTAGGAAACTGTTCTGTTCTGTTCAAGTCTGTTCGAAAACTGGAAGTCTTATCTATAACGCCCGTAACTCCTCGCAACTCCCCTTGAGAGTCAATTTCCGCAAAACCGATTCTGTGTTCCACAAAAGAAACAAACTTACCAAATTTCAAGTTTTTGGGTTTAATAGTTCTGGAGAAGAGATGATGAGTGAGTGTGTGAGTCGTTTTTCTATGTACATTGTCATATGATTAATTTATTATACTTTTTGTCCAATTTTTATCAGGAAAATTTATTTTGTCGATTTTCAGGTCGTTTCAGACGCTTTAGAGTCTTATCCTACAAAACCCCGAGAAGAATGGGTTTTAGAATGGCCTGGTCAAGCTGTTTTATGCTGTTCCCAAAATTACTGGACTGCTGAAATGCATGAAGTCATTAAAGGAGGGCAGCAGGTTAATTATTTATTTATCACGTTTTATCTATTAAAATTGTTTTTATAAAATATTTACACACGAATTTAGTACTTCTTTTCGTTTGCTTCAATAATACTGAAATAAGAAATACTAAACACTTTTACTCTCTTTTTTTGATTGTTATTTTTTACTTTTCTTGTTTAAAAAAATAATTTAATAAATTGGCAGTCAGATTGTTTTAAATGATCCACTTATTTTTTTAGATAAAAATTTATCTAGATTGTTACAATTATTACTGAAGCATGTGTATTTTGATAATTATTATATATTGAAAGATATATTTTGAATGTCTTTTAATGTAAATTGTATTCCATTTGTACTGAAATCTTGACTGTATAATATTCCTGCTACTCAGTTTAGATTTTACGTATTTCGGTTACTTAAAAAATAGTGTGTGTGTTTGTTTTAAACAAAGATGAGTTCAGAAAATCTTTATAACATATAAATGTCTTTACAACAAATGTAAAGGATTACAGAAATCCTCTACAACAAAGGGTGTGGTTAAAATTTTTGTGTACAATCTTATTCAATTCTTTTCTTGCATTATACATGTCATATTTTCATACAAAAATTAAAACTTTATTAAACTTCAAATTTATTTTTCTGTGAAATATAAAACATATATTTGGTTGCCCTTTTGAAAATATTTGTTCACATATGTTAAGTTTTTTTGAATGAGAGTTATTATACGCTGATGAAATAAATTAAGAGAATTTGTATATTTTATAGAATTGCATGAAAAAAACTGAACTGATGAAAAACCACTTCTTTTAGATAAAAATGCAAATCTTGTACGGCAAATACGTAAGCGTACACGTGTGTCTAGGTGGAGCTAGCAGAAAAATAGGCTTTATAAGCGCGTGTAAGTTAAGACGTATTTCTTTCGCCAGCACACTTCGGCGAATTTTTTGGTGTTATTTTGATGCAATCGTTTCAGTTCAAATTATAACAGTAAAAATGAGTAACCACCAACTTTTAGATGAGGGAATGAGGTGGCGAATTGTGAGGAGGTTAGAAGCAGGCCAATGTCAAGTTCAGATTCTAGAGAGTTCAATTTAACGCCCAGCATGGTGTGTAACTTATGGAAACAGTTCCAGGATACTGGATGCATCGAGAGAAAGCCTGGGCAAGGTCGCCCAAGAGTCTTGACGGCCAGAGAAGATTGCATTTGTCGATTATAGCGAGGCGTAACAGGGGGGCTACAGCTTCTCAGCTCTCTCATTACTTGTATGCAACCACAAGAACCCGTGTATCAAGGGTGACTGTTTCAAAAAGACTTCCAGAGAGAGGGTTGTTTGTCAGAAGACGTTCTGTTTGCGTCCACTCACGTATACGAACAAGAGAGTCCGCTTAGCATGGTGCAGACAGCATAGAGATTGGAGTATTGATAAATGGGTGACCGTTCTGTTCACCGATGAGTCCCGTTTCAGCCTAAACACCGATTCTTGCTGTACGTTCATATGGAGAGAACCAAGGACCCGCTATCTACCCTCCAATGTCAGCGAAATCAACAATTATGGCGAAGGAGGTTTAATGGTCTGGGCAGGCATCATGTTGGATGGCCGTACACCTCTCCATGTCTTTGAAAGAGGCTCTGTGACTAGTGTGAGATATAGGGATGAGGCCTTGGAGCCCTATGTTCGCCTTTTCAGGGGTGCATGTGGTCGCGAGTTCATTTTAATGGATGATAACGCTAGGCCACATAGAGAGTGAGGATATTCTTCATATGGATCGGCCAGTCAGGTCTCCAGACCTCAACCCTATAGAGCATGTCTGGGGGAGGGCAATTGCAACTCGCAACCCCCTCCTAGAACCATCCAGGAAATGAAAACAGCGTTGCTTAACGAGTGGGACCAATTGCCACAAGAACTGATAAACTGCCTTATTTCAAGTATGACATCACGCGGCGAGGCTTGTAAAGCTGTAAGTGGGCCATACCTCCTATTAACCCATTTATTTTGCTTCTCCTGCAACCGCTGTTTCATACCTTCCAACTCTAACGGGTGTTACGCATGATCATGCGTGTGTATTGCAATTGTTGAATGGTTATTTATTTTGTATGTATCAATGTATGTATGTATCAAATTTCATTAAAATCTGTCCAGTAGTTCTTGAGATAGTCGATCAAGTCTGCAAAAAAATTCTCTTAATTTCTTATACATAAAACATGCAGATTACATAAAAACTATAACTAAATACTTTTAATATAAATTTGTAGACTTAAGAAATATTTGCTTGTTGTAAAAAAAAAGTGTTTTGAAGGGAGAATCTTGTAATATGTTAATATATACACAGATCACGTGTTTTTTTTGTCGTTAATTAGATCTGTCGAATCAGGAATTCAATTCCTGGAGCCATTAGGTACCTGTTGTGTGTGAGTACAGGGACTAATGGGCATTAAATCTGTAAAAACTCTAAGTTCTTATTTTAGCTTGGTATTGAAACTTTGAGAAAGGGCTGCCAGCTCATGAGTTGTCCTCGTCACTTAACCATAGTTCACAATTACGAGATTTGTTGCCAATAGCCTTCGTGTAGCTTCATAGTGAGACATTAATATCAATCAATGGGCTTTTAACTATACGTTTTCTTTTACATTTCTGTATTTTGCATACCATTTATTTGGAAAGCTTGATATTTTTTTAGGAATCCACTGATTATGTTGTATGGGGACTATATACACTGCTGGCCACACAAAATGCAACATTCTGAAGGAAGCTTGCAAAACATGTGAAATTTACATCATGCCTTCGCTGCGATGAAATATGTAAATCATTAGCATTATAACGCACACGCACATCACGGGAGACCGTAGCGCCACCCTCAAGCGCTATATAAGGGAAAAACAGATTGGCGGTCTGAAGAACGGCAATTGTTTTTTCGTGCGGTTTTTTTTTTTTTTGAGTTAGCTGTTTTCTATGCCTCGTGGAAGACATCGAGCGTCTTTTGACTAAGTTTCTGAATTCGACCGAGGAAGAATAGTATCCTATAGGGATTGCGGATTATCTTTCAAAGAATTCGGACTCAACGTGTTGGGTGAAACCAAGTAACTGTGATGTGGACTGTCATCGCTGGATGCAGGAGGAAACGACGAATCGATGAGGCCGATCGCACCTACCTCGTTGCACCACTGCCCGTAATGACTGGCGGATTGTGCGCATGGCAGTGATGGATCGCGCAGCCATATCACGAACCATAGCACAACACATTCAGTCACTTACGCATCATTCGGTGTCCGCTCGTACCATTCGACACCGTTTGCATCAGAGCGGAATGTCCGCAAGGCGTCCATTGCTTTGTTTACCCTTGACTGGAAACCACAGGCGTTTGCCCCGCCGATGGTACGATGAACGGTGAACCTGGACAATGAAATGGAACGACATTGTGTTTACTGACGAATCTCACTTTTGCCTGCAACATCACGATGGTCGGATTCGAGTTTAGAGACACCGTGGTGAGAAACTGCTGAACTGTTGTGTTATGTATCGTCACACTGGTCCTGCTCCCAGTTTCATGGGTTAGGATGGTACTGGATTTCACTGCCGTCCCCCTCTAGTACATATTGCTGGTACACTGAACAGCCAGCACTACATTTCTGAGGTGTTGGAGCTCGTGGTCCTCTTATACATTCAGCGCTTGCCATCAGCCATAGTCAAACAAGATATTGCGCGACCACACGTGGCAAGAGTTCTTTTTTACCCATCAGATTGAATTGATTCCTTGGCCTGCTTGTTCACTCGATCTATCGCCAATCAAAAACGTGTGGTCAATGCTTGCACAATGACTGGCTCTGGATTAACCACCCGCTGCTACACCAGATCAACTTTGGCAGTATGTGGAAGCCGCATGGTCTGCTGTACCCCAATTATACATCCAAAGCCTGGATTCTATGCCGAGGCGTGTGGAAGCGATTATAGCTAACAATGTGGCTACACTAACTACTGATTTTGTCATCATCCACACGTCACAAGAAGCTGTAATTTTAATCGTTTGATCTTTGTACAATATGTTATCTGCCAAGTAAATTTCTCTGCGATATCTTTGTCCTTGGTGTTGCATTTTGTGGAGTTAGCAGTGTACTATCTCTTTACACTATTTTTTATACGGCTGCTTTATGCTTTTTTTTATAGTTTGCTTTATGCTATCGTAAAGCAAAACTTGTATTACAGTTTTTGTTTTTCTTTCTTCATCACATTACTGTTATAATATTACTCGTTAATACCATTATTTGGTTCTTTCAAAATCATTTATTGGAATTTATGTACTTTTCCAAGTACAAAAAATCATACTAAAAGTGAGATTTTACTATTATTTATATATTATTGTTATTTACACCAGATATACTGTTACATGTTTTGTATAAATTTTTGAATTATTTTTCTTTTATTCATATGTGAAATATTTAAATTTTTTATTTATGAAAATATTTAACTAAGTTTCTTACAAAATTTGTATCTTTTTTTTTTTATAGATGTTACAAGAGTATTTGAAACAGAATAATGATCAAATTGATAAAGTAGTTGCTTTAGTTCGAGGAAAACTCTCAAAACAAAATCGTATTACCCTTGGTGCTCTTGTAGTATTAGATGTTCACGCACGAGATGTTGTTGAAAGTTTATATAACGCTGAAATTTCTTCTGATGAAGATTTTGCATGGTTAAGTCAAATGCGGTATTACTGGGTTGTGAGTATTATTGGATTATATTTCTTTCATAATATATAACTTCATATAATGTGTTCACCCTGTTTTGTTTGCTATATTTTTTATATTTTTCATTACTTAATGTATAGTTATAAAAACTATATAATGAATTTCAATTTCCAAATTGACGCTGAGATAGTGTAGATATGAATCAACTAATTTCATACAATTTTGTGTATACTACAATTTTTGACCGAGTATCGGAATTTTATCGGTATTGGGTATTTTAGTCAAGGAAAAAAAAAATTATTATAGACATTTCTTTGTACCTTTTCTTCCCTTCTTCACATTTAGTTTATTGATAACACTGTTAAAACAATTTACTCTGGATGTAGATATATTGAAATTTATTTCCAGGTTTGGACCATCTGTGAGTTTATTTTTGTTGTTTTTTTCAAGAATAATTTTTCTAATCTACATCTGGCAGTTTTTCTTTAATGCAGGTTTCTAAATTTTCGTTGCTTTGCATTTTATGCAGGAAATCTAGTAAATTGCAATGATTTGGATATATTACTAGTGTTACATCCTGATTTTGCAATACCTTGCCAGCTCTTTTGAATTCTTTAAAACTTTATTCCACTTGACCAACATAAGAATAAACTCTAATCCTTACAGTTTGATTAAGGGAACATGGTATCCAAAAATATCATCAAAATATCGATAGTTTTTATTTGCTCATATGATACTTTGAATCATTCTAAATTATGTTTGTCGGAGATATATTTGTATTTTTTTATTAAGTTATTTAACAATTTCTGATCCATTACAGGAGTAACTGTTTCACCCATATTTTAGATCGTCTGCTAGAAAAGAAATTGATGAATAATGCATTTTTATCCCAACTTAATGAATTATATTTTGTTATTCGATTAATATAAACTTTAAATTCAATTTTTTCCTCTTAAACTTTTTGTTAATTTTTCGAAACCCTAAAGGTTTTTTTAAGGAAAAAAAAAAGTGAAGTAAGGGTACAAATTTTTGTTATGAATATTCTGAAACATGTTTTGTAAAAATGCATAGAATTAGCTCTAAGATGTGTAGTAATTTTTTTTTTTAATTTTAAAGTAAAAAGTGATGTATTTTTGAGTTTTTTTTTGCATGTTTAAAAATAAAAAAATAATTTAAATAGTAGCAGAGAGAGCAAAAGGAAATCCATTCACAGTTTTACACTATATATTATGTGGTATTTGGGGGGAAAAAATTAAAAAACTACTGCAGAACATTTCAGGTTTCAAAGACTTGCAATCTTGTTAATTTCAAATATCTACATCTGAATTTCCAAAATACTTCGAAACAAATTACAAACAGATTTATAATGCTAAGAAATCACAATTTAATCAGTGTTAAATTTGAAAAATCAATATTTTGACCGAATATGCGGTTTTCAAGGTAGAATAGTACATTAATATATGTGCAGTATTTTTTTGTAGTACATTGTCTGACATGGAATATTTCGTAATAAATGCACAAGGCAAGTTTTTGTCATGAACGAGTGGGGATGAAGAAAATTATGGAGTGTATATTATACTTTCGGAATTTATCTATAAAATCTTGTATTCTTTGGTTAATAGAGTTTAATATTTTCTGGTAACTTTGTATCCAGAATCGTGATTGATACAGGGAGAGAGAGAACAATTTTTGATTTATACCAAATTTTAAGAGCCGTCTTATTTTTTAAATTTTTACTTTAGTCATTTTTTGTAATTCCTTATATCCTTCCTGTAATTCCTTCCTTCCTTCCTTGGTTTTTTTATATATTAAGAATCTTGCTCTGATACCTTTCCATATAACGCTATTATTAACTGAAACACTTTGGAATTGTTCAATGGTTAAAATATGCGCTAGTGTAGTAAATTTGACTTTTCCATTACAAATAATCAATGTGGGACGTTAATAAAATATCAAATCAAATCTGTTACGAGTAAATGAAAATTTTTTTTTAAATATTTTCATTGGAAATTTTTTTCCTTTAATCTGAATATTTACAAATTGTGGGTTGGACATCCGAATTAAGAAGGCTTTTGTTTAAATTTTTATAAAATATTTTTCTTTAAGAGCCTTTTGACATGCTCTTAAGGGTTCTCTATCCTTCACCGCAGGTGATTTGAAAAATATATATTATATGTATATATTGTAAAAATGTATTCGTTTTGTGTTTATAGTCGAAGTAATTCGAAAAATCTGGCCAATAGCCTTCATGTTGCTTTATAGTGCGATGTTAATATAACACTCTTTCACTCGAAAAATCTGCGCTTAGATCAACTAATCGTTTATTTTGATAATTTTAAGATCAGAACACAGAGTTCAGCATCCTGTCTGCTCAAGCGCCAAGAAATTAAGGGAGGGAAATATTCTTTTTTCTACATTTAAGTGCAAGAAAAATATAAGGGTAAAAACATAAGCACGTGTTCAAGGGAAGGGAAATATTAGTTATTTTTCAGAAATTGTGTGCGTTAGTGTTTTAGAGAAAAGTTTCAATCGCTCATCGCTCAGTAAGGCATGTATATGCTAAAAAGATATTCTCTTACAAGGAAACGAACATATCTGTCAAAATGTAGGTTTTAATTCTTTAATACTATATGAAATGAGTCTAGCATTTTCGATATAGAGCATTTGTAATTATGATTTTGATAAAATAAGATTGGAATTTTAAGTAAATCTACTAATTTAAGTTATTATACATATATAACACTGATTTCATAAAACTTTCTCTGTTATTTTGTATGGATCTTTTAAGCATACATCTTCCCCAATGATAACTTACACTATTTTTTTCCTGATCTTAGGACGGTAATATGACAACTAGAATGATTAATTCTTTTTTGGATTATGGATATGAATACTTGGGCAATTCTGGTCGTTTAGTAATCACACCACTGACAGATCGTTGCTATCGTACTTTGTACGGTGCTCTCAATCTGCATCTTGGTGGCGCACCAGAAGGCCCAGCTGGTACTGGAAAAACAGAGACAACAAAGGATTTGGCTAAAGCTGTCGCAAAACAATGTGTTGTATTTAACTGCTCCGATGGATTAGATTATATTGCTCTAGGAAAATTTTTTAAAGTAAGTGTGTGTGTTTTGAAAACTCATTATTTAATTAATGTATGTTTTGTAAGGAAGGAAGAGAAAATGGACGTTTTGAATTAGAAATACTAATTTTAATTACATTAAAATTTATATTACTTATTTTAAAATGTGTAGCATTTCTGTATATGTAATAAGTGTACAGCTATTTCTTAAAAAATGTATTAATTTCAATGATAAGTTCTAAAATTAAATTATACAGGGATATATTTAAATCTCTATGCCGATTAAAATTGTTTTATTGTCCGTTTCCGTAAAAAAAATTAGTAAAACTTAGTTTTTTTTTTTTGAGGTTTAGTTTTAAAAAGTATCAATATTGAATTTATTAAGTTTGTAAATAAAATTTAAATAAACAAAATGTATATACTCCTTTTTTTTTACAAAAAAATTTGTTTCTACAGAAATGTAGGTTTATTTTTCAAAGAGGTACTATATAAGAATAATTATTAAATTAATTTCCCCCCCCCCATTTTACATCTATAGCATTCATTCTTATTTTAAAATAAATTTCGTTAATGTTGATTTTTTTTTTAAATTGACTTTATTTAAATGCTGGTAATTCTAAATCCGATAATTGACTTATTTTCATAACTGTGGATAATTTATTGAGTTGAAAAATATCTCTAAGCATGACAATATCATGTATGTTTTTTAGCGTTTCCAAATTTTGTTGTAAGTTTTAATTAAATTGATAAGCCAACATAACTAAGTTTTGCCTTCACGTGAATCAGTCATTTGTGAATATTGCTATCATTAATAAAACTTATATTTAATGGAAAACTATAAAAATGAAACTATATGAAGGAAAAAGCAAGTTCATGTATTTGTTTGTTAGATTACCAAAATACAACTCTATAACATAAAAAGCGACGCATCAAGTAGTTATCTGAATGCTATGGAAATCGTAAATGTGATGAAAACAAAACGCGTTGTTATCCGGTTGAGCGCTAACTCATAATTTGTCCTCCTGTGGTATTATTTGATTGTTTGCCATATACATTCCAATTGTTGGCGAGTTAGTTTAGCGTGATCCAGGGACAGTCGAAGACGCTTGCTTTTTAAAGCCCAACCGTGTTCTATTAGGGGTGAAGTTTAGTGATCATGCTGACCTGATAAATATTGAAGAAGCTACAAGACAAGCATTAGAAAAACGTGCCGTGTGTGGTCGGAATCATCGGATGTTGAAATTTAAGCTCAGATGTTCGTTAAAGAAAGGGTAAAACTATGAGACGTGGAATTTCATCGATGTACCGCCATTCTGTAAAGATGTAACGGATGACAATTTAAAGTATGTGGCTTTAAAATTAAATGATACCCCATATCGTAACTCTTGGTATCATAACTCTCGGTATTGTGTGATGGATGACAGTCAAAGAGTTTCCCACCAGTATCCTGGATTACTCCAGACACGTCTTCGTGGATCATCGGAGCCTTATTCGAAGCGGAAGTTATAGTGGAAGAAAATAATTCAACTCCAGTTCTTGAGTTTCACTCAGGTACTGAATACACTCAGTACCACTGCAATGGCATTTGGTGGTGCGTAACGATGATTGTCTTTTGACACAAGAATTCAGTCCTCGTTCACTGAGTTGCCTATCGATGTGCATTAGTCGGTGCCCGGGATATTTATTGGATCATTGAAAAGGACACGTTTGGATGCTGTGAGCAGGGATCAACGATCGTTTGGTCCTTGCATTTGGTCGTCAGAGTTGGCCGCTATAACTGAGTGACCAAGGTTTCGAACTTGTGACCGGCGTTGTCGAGTCGGGGCTTGAGTCCTAATGCCACTTAAGACTAGCTGTGTAGAGGAGATGATACACGCGAAATCTGCCGAGGTCTCACGTTAGCATAGTTTGCAAGTTTGGAGAGGAGCTATCCGCCTCGTCTCTTGACTGAGGCTCAAAATTACGAGATCCGTCGCCTATATCCCTCATTACTGTCTCAAAGTGAGACTTTTTTAATAAACACTCACTCGGTCGACAGCTATTTTGATGCTTTGTATATTAAAGACCATGGTCGACATCGTCGTCTGGTAGCAAAATCTTTTCGACATAAATATCGAGTGATTCTGCGATTTGATCACGTTTTCTTTAGTCCAGTTGCTTCCTTTGTCAGATCGTGATATCTGCTTACAGTGTTCATGAATTTGTTTGCGAGGCTCTGAAGAAGTCCATGTGGGTCGACAGAACCTCAACTGAAATTACGCCTTAACATTAGAACCATTTCTGTTTTATACACTATCTGTGTGCTCCTTTGCAATGCTTTGAAGCTCCAGATAATCAGCCATTGGCCTCCACACAAAATGTTAATAATTTGCATATTCTATCGTAAGGTTTATACATATGCAGCTTCGTACCATTCGGATAACCCCTTGGTGCTTCGCTTTTTTTATTATAGAGTGTATTTGCTAAATCATTTCAAGTCAAATTATTTTTGAATAAATCGGGACTTTTTCGAATTTTTTTACTATTGGGGGAGAGGGTAGTACTATCTTTATTAAAAATTTTAAATACGGCTCTTATTTGGAAATATTAGTTGAATAATTAATTATTTATGTGAAATAGTTTATTTATTAGGTAATTTCGGTAACCAGACAGTTTTGTTACGTAACAAATATAAAAACAATTATATGTCTTGAAAAATTATGAATATTTTTAATTGTTTTTAATGGAAAAAATTGGTTTCATATGCAAATATTATTATAATTTTAAATTAAAATAGCTGTGAAACAAAGTGCTTGAAAAGATTTATCTATATTTAATATAATATTTTATAAAAATTTTAATTTTGCTTGGTTGTGTAGTGATAAAATTCAATTTGAAGTAATACTATTTTTCTTTTTTTAACGTTAAAGGGTCTAGCTTCTTGTGGAGCTTGGTCTTGTTTTGATGAATTCAATCGGATAGATTTGGAAGTGCTTTCTGTTGTTGCTCAACAAATATTAACTATACAACGAGGTATAAATGCTGGTGTGAAATCTTTGTTATTTGAAGGTACGGATATTAAGTTAGATCCTACCTGCTCTGTTTTTATTACTATGAATCCTGGATATGCTGGACGCTCAGAACTTCCAGATAATTTAAAAGTAAGTAATTCTTCATTATAATATTCTTGTCTTTATGCCTTTTACTCTATTTATTATATTAAAACTATTTTGTTGAAGATTTGTTTGTTTTTTGAAATTATTGTTTTTTATTTTTATTAAGTGTAAGGAATGCTTACAGAATTTTGTCAAATTTTGAGGGTGATTTAATTTGAGAAATACAACTATATGCTGTATGATGATAATATTAAAATATTTTGTTTTGACGCTTAATGTTGAAAAATATTTTGTTTTGACGCTTAATGTTAAAAAATATTTTGTTTTGACGCTTAATGTTAAAAAAATATTTTGTTCTTTTGAATCATAGTAAAAAGATGTAATTTTGTTTTTAATCATTTTTCATGTTATCTTGTTTAAAATATGCTCATAGTTTTTATAATTCAGTAGAAACAAAAATTATGTTACATTTCCAAAGTTGAATGTGATATTTTCATTAAAAAAACATTACCAAAATTCCTAACTAGTGCATTTAGATTATTTCTATGCTTACAGAAAACATTTTTTAGCTATTATTTTTTTAAATTTCATTTTCAGTTATATCTCATTATACAGTATATTATTTGAAAGGTTTAAAGTTTCTTATTTCTGCATCTTATTATTTGATGCCTTTAATATTTATAGTTAGAAATTAACATAAAAATAATTGAAAACTGGAGGAATATTATCTTTTTTCACTTTTTTAAATTCATTTTATTCCACAAATTTAAAAGCAATAAACTAGATTTGAGAAGAAAAGTAAGAAACACCGTAGGATTAACATTATGCTTGATAATTTATGGTGATGTGTTGATAGAACCCTTAAGCTGTATTCTGTTTATGTGTATGAATTTGAAGTAATTTATGTTTTATTTTGATTTTTCTGTTGTGCTATTTTTCAGTTAAACTTTAAATTATTTTTTGAAAAATTGGTATCTTATACAATTAGGATGAGTAATTTTTTTTTCTTATTTTATAAAACATACATTCCACATTTTACTATGACAACTTTTACTATGTAAATTTCTAAAAATTAAAATAATCTTTCTCAGGCTTTATTTAGACCGGTGGCCATGATGGTTCCTGATTATGCTCTGATTTCTGAAATAGTACTGTATTCGTGTGGTTTTGTGAATGCTAGACCTTTGGCTGTTAAAATAGTGGCAACGTATCGTCTTTGCTCAGAGCAGTTATCTTCTCAAAGTCATTATGATTATGGAATGAGAGCTGTTAAATCTGTACTTACTGCTGCTGGTAATTTAAAAGTAAGAAATTAATAATTTTTGGTTTAATAATCTTAATGTACTTTGAACTAAATTTAAATTAAATTTTTTTTTTGGTTAGGATGCAGATTTAACTTTTAGTATATTTGTATATATATAATTTGGGATTGTTGGATCATTTTATATTTCTCTTAATTGATCTTTGTCTTTTTATATGACTCTTATTAGTTTATAAATTACTTATTTTAGGAAAAACATGCTTTTCTCGTTTTAATGTTTTAATAAACTTTTTTAAAAAAATTTAATATATACTGTCAAAAAATTAAATGAATTTTGAATAGTCAGTATCAAAAAGTAATGGTTTTGTATCAATTACTTGACTCACTAATAGGAAATGAAAAGGAAAAAATTTTCTTTGATTAATAAAAAGTTATTAAAAAGAGTATCAATTTAATCAATATAATCAAAATTGCTTAGTTGAAATAAATTTTCTATTTTTTAATGTAAAATTTACTTATAAATTTTTTAAAAAGTTTTTTTAAAATTCCCTTCTTTTTTATTTGTAAGTTGCTTTGTTAGATTTTATAATTTCAAAAAATTTAAAACACCATGAGAATGTAACATTTTGAAAGATAATTGAAATGAAAATTTTAAAATCATTTACAACTGATTTATGTGTACTCTGTTGCTCTTTATAAATCTATAGTTGCATAATACACACTTTTTATTAACTCCTTGAAATAAATATAAATACCATATGTAAGAGGGGGGGAAGGTTGAATATTTCTATAAATTTGTATATATATATATATATATTATATATATAAAATAAATTACTGGAATTTTTTTCTTCTTAAATGTAAGAATGCTTGTTATTAATCTCTGGAAATTAAAATATTTTGATATCATTTATTAAAAACTTTTACATTTTTTTGTTTTGTTTTTACACAAATATAATTTTTAAAATTTCAAATCTTTTATGTAGTTTTTATACATTAATCAGTGAAACAATATTTTAAGCGATTACAATATTTACTTATACTGTACATTAATTTTTTAAAAAAGTGTTATTTTCTAATTAGAACCTAACTTTAACTTTTTTCATGTCAATATATTCTATTTGATATACTTACATAAGATGAAGATAAGTTCTTGTAAAAATATTTTGTTAAAGAAATAAAATTACATGCATTATATACAAAGTAATATAGTATATATGTGTAGTTATATATCTATTGCTATTATTACTGTAATATGATAATATATATTTTCTTTTTATTGTTAGTTACAACTGAAATACTTTTTCTTTCAGTTAAAATATCCAGAAGAAAGCGAAGATATCTTAGTACTGAGGTCCATAACTGATGTCAATTTACCGAAATTTCTAAGTCATGATCTTCCCTTATTTTCTGTAATTTACTTATAAACTATGATTTCACATTTACTTTTTGTTTTGATGATAGAATATAAAATGTAATACATTACAAGTTATATTATAGACTTATAATGAAATTGATATAAAGTGAAACAGTTTTGAAAATTTAATAATAATTTAAAATATAAATTTTTTTTAAAAATTTACCTTTTAAATGTTTTCATTCTTTTTTCAGTAAATGTTGCATATATTTATATGATTTATGAATGCATAATTGATGTGCTTGTTTCTGAAGAATAATATACATCCATAATTGCATACATATGTCAGGATAATACTTTAAATAACAATAGTTAATGATTATCACATTTTTTCGTTTAAGAGGCAAAAATATTAAAATAATTGCATTTTTAAAGTGTATATTAGGGGTGGGTGGACTTTTCTGGAGTACGCGGGCTACTTCTAATGTTTTTAAGGTGCTGAGATCGATTCATTTAGGTAGGTGTGGCCATTCTGCATTACAATTGAACCTTTTTTTTTTCTTAACACTTGTTTTCGACATTGTACCCGTCTTTCAAAATATCTCAGATTAATATGTTTACTACAAAAACACATGTAACGCAAAATTGTCTGATTATAAGTAGAACAACTATGAACTACTAATAAATCGTGAAGAAGGGACGTATTCAATGAAGTGTGCGGAAAACGTATGTGGGAACTAATGAATCTGAAACCGACGTTTGTACTTAATATGTCCGCTGTTGAATTCCGCATCATCGCGGGACATGGCATCAGCACAAGAACCCGATCCCGTGAAAGCGTGGAGTAAGGAATAATATTTCAATAGCAAATCCCGTGCTATCGCGGAAAGAGCTATCATCAACATTAATTCTCCCCTTCAGCCGGCGTGTGGGGAAAAATTAATTTATACGGCTGGCACACGGCTTTTTCCTTCTACGGCGGCAGTGAACGTGTTAAGCGTCATCGTGGGCTTTTATGGAAAATACATGTGCCGTCTACACATTTATTGAATCATTTTAAGTAAACACAGTCGCAGGCATTGTGAAAAGCAAAATCTCCAGTCTAGCTGGCGTCTGTGTTCCATAAATGCGTTTCTTTTAGTGTTCACGTTTCAAGTCTTAGTAAAGGCGATCATCCCAAAATGTTTTGGAGGCCCACCGGTTGATCGCGATCGGCTTAATGCCCATCTCTGGTGTATATGATTATTGTTTATCAAAAATATACATTAACTCATTATTACTATTGTAACAATAAATACAAATACATAAACATAAATATACTCATTGATTAAATTATTTCTTCATATGTTTTAACATGTTATATTTTCACTTGATTTTGTATAATCTGTAAAACTGATGAAATAACCATTCAATACATGTCTATGTGATTGAAAGTTAATCACATTTGCTATTAATCTCTAGAATTTTCTAAATTAATTTTGATTGATATTTTTGATCATTATTTTATATGTTTAAACTAGTTTTATTAAAAAAACCCATTTTTGAATAGTTTAATTAATATAGAACAACATTATCATCTCAAAAGATCCATTTGCTGTCGTGCAACTACTTTTCCATTAAATTAAAATTGTGCTTGTCAAGTGAACACAGCCTATTTTGATTGCTTAAGTCTGTAGTAATAGTATATATTTATTTTTTTATCTTAGCTGAAATTAGGTTTGCCATTGATGATAGACCTCTGACCAAATTTCATATGAAAAGATAATAATCATTCAAGAACTGAGGTTCAGTTTTATATAAGAATTTTCCAGGTCATTCTGTTTTATCAAAGAGCTCTTTAAATGACACATTTTTATTCAAGAATTTTTTAAGAACATTCTAATTTATCTAAAAGCTTTAAAAAAATTTCTGAAGCTAGGAACAATTATGCCACTTACATTTTTATTATTACTTTTTGGAATTTTTTTTCTTTTCTTTTGTTTTTATATTATTGCTTATCTTAATACTTTAAACTTAATTTCCCAATTTTAAAAAAATTCCTGTGTATTTCATAACTACATTCTTCTCTTTTTTATTTATTAAAAGGTTTTAAGGTTAACTTTAGTTATGATAGTTATTAATACTTCCCTCAAGGGGATCTGGTGTAATATTGCTATCATCAATACTTCAAATCACTAAATCTTTCCTCCATTTCTGAAAAAAAAAAAAAAAAAAAAAACTGTTATGAACAATTATTTCGCCAGTTTGTGTTTTCTTGATAAGCACCAAGTAACATATTAGTATTTAATTATTTTTTTCAGAAATTAAAATTTACTTTTAGGGAATTACTTCTGATCTTTTCCCTGGAATTACCTTACCTACACCTGATTACCAATACATAAATGCATCTGTTTTAAAATACTGTGAACAAGTAAATTTACAATGTCCTGCTGTGTTTTTAGAAAAGATTCAACAGGTAAGAAATTGTATGTATTTAATGTAAACATTATGATTTGGTTTTCTAATTATCTTTTAATTTGTATAATTCTAGTCTCCTAATTCTTTTAATATCTCCAATTTTTAAGAAATCTCTTTAAGTTCTACATTTACTTTGAATTTTAAAAAAATGGAACTTTTTTTTATATTTATAATCTTCTAGGACATTAAATTTAACTGTTCATTATTTTTCCAATGATTTTATAAATTAAATGTTTGTATTTATTGATGATTTTAACTGCTTTGACTGAGTTTAATAATTTCTTGTGTGTTAATTGCATTCATTTTGTCTGTAGCTCTGTACTATACATTAATCATACCACTTAGAATTCTTTAAATTTTTATTAGATGAAGTATCATATGCTTTATTCAACATATTTTTCATAATTATTTTTTAGATTTATGAAATGATGATTGTTCGACATGGATTCATGATTGTGGGTATGCCTTTTGGTGGTAAAACATCAGCTTATCGTGTACTAGCTGGGGCCTTAGCTGATATACATGAACAGGTAGAAAAAGATTTATTAAAATTTTTTTTTGGTTTTCAAAATTTAATTTTCTTTCTTTAATAAAGTTTTTTTTATTATGTTTCATTTTTACTTCATTTGTAAGAAAATATCAAGAGAGAGTGAAACTTTTATACTTAATAATTCTTTTAGTTGTTACTTATATTCAATTTTTTTACATAAAGGGCTTAATGGATGAAAACAAAGTGCAAATTACTGTGATAAATCCTAAATCTATTACAATGGGACAACTATATGGACAGTTTGATCCTGTTTCGCATGAATGGTCTGATGGAATTCTTGCTGTTAGTTACCGTACCTTTGCTCAATCACCTGTAAGTAGAACTGATGTAATGCAATAACAATGATGTAAAATTCATATATGAAGTAAGATATTTGGGTAGTTAACCATTTCTTGTAGTTAATTAATGTAATTTAAAAGATTATGTTCTTTATTAAATAATTTTTAAGCGATTATTTTTTATTAATTAGTCATGTAAAAGAGTTAATTTAAACTTAAAGATGAAGCAGAATAGCATTTTTTAATAAGCTTTTTAGCATATAAAATTTAATCAAGAATTTATTAATCAATATTGTTGAAAATCTTGCACATTCAAAATTATTCTTGTTATTTTGAAACTTATTTTTCTTATCAGTATAAAGAAATATCAGATTTAAATTACAATCAAAATGTGTTTTGAAAAAGTCATTCACAATATGTGTTTTGATTGTTATTTAATCTGAAAATTTTAAATCTGTTAAGATGTATTTCTAGTGATAAAAGCATAATTTTGAAAATGAAATATTAATATTTTACAAATGTTCACTTATGTAACTAAATTTATGGTTTCTAAAGTGTTAAAAAAATTCTGTAAAGATAATCCCTTAAAAGTTGTAGTTTCTTAAGGAAATTTCTTATACTACACTCTGTATAGATACAATTAATATGAGCGTTTTTAAAACTTTAAATTATTAAAAAATTACCTTTATGTATAATTATTCAACTTTTCCCTTATGATATAGTTGCCTTTTTTTAATAACCGAGTAAATCTCTTTTTCATGTTTTTTTCAGACTCCAGATCGTAAATGGCTTATTTTTGATGGTCCTGTAGATGCAATTTGGATTGAAAATATGAATACTGTACTTGATGATAATAAAAAACTCTGCCTTATGAGTGGTGAGATTATTCAATTAGCCCCAACAACAAATCTTATTTTTGAACCTATGGATTTAGAAGCTGCTTCTCCAGCTACGGTAAATATGAAGTTAACCTTTCAAGTTTTGTTAAACTGTAATATATTGTTATACATCAAATAAATTTTTCATCTCAAAGTGACACAAATACCTTCCTTGCTTTAAAAAATACTATTTTATGAAATAAAATTTCTATAACTAAACATTATGTTATGGTTGTATTGTTGATAAAGATCTAATTTTTTTTAAAAACATAGTCAGCTGAAGAGGAGGACACCTGTGTACAGTGGCATACACAAAGATTAGGTTTTGAGACTCAAATCCCTCCCATAGACCAACAGATTTTTAATTTTTAGCATAAAGATTATGTTTTAGTGCTTTCATCTATGTTTTTAAAATCATAGCCCCTCCCATGAAAGTAGTCTGAGTATGCTGCTGCCTGTGGATTATAATATAGCACCGATATTAGTATTTATTTTTAAAATTTCTTTAGATTTTGTTTGATTTAGTATGTGGAAGAAACCCATTATCTCTCCTGTTAATCTTGTTTTTATCAAAGACATGCTAACAATAACATTTGTATCCCTACCATTTCATTGTTTCAGGGTTCTGATTCAATTGAATAAATTTTTAAGTGAAATATGAAGCTATATATATTTAAATCAGTGTAGCCTAGTGGTTAGAGCACCAGACTCCAGACAGGAAGGCCTGAATTCGATGCCCGATGCCTCCTCTGAGTACACATGAAGTTAAATCAATGTTTCCAAAGTCTTGTGGGTGATCGCAGCAGAAACCACAGGTACAGGGGGCTAGAAAATATTTCCCTCCCCTCCAGTTCCATGCCTAAATTGTGGAGGTGGCGATAGGTGGTGTTGCCATATATTGTGTAGAAGTCCAATCTGTTTCAGACTCTGGCAACTTTCATTCTTCCCTGCGAGATGGATATGACGACAACAACAACAACAACAACATCAAAGTAGTAGTTTTATCTATTGATGTGAATAACTTGGCCATTATTTCCTTGTTTTCCAGGTGTCTAGGTGCGGTATGATTTACATGGAACCTGGTGCTCTTGGTTGGGAACCACTTTTAACATCATGGTTGAATGAGCTTCCTGAAACTATAAATGAAGATAACAAAGAACTACTTACTGGATTGTTTAAGTACTTTTGTCCTCCTCTTTTATCCTATGTATCCAGTAATCCAACTGAAGTAAGTTTCAATAGCATTATTAAATTTTAAGTTGAAAAATTTTAAGAAAA
Organism: Trichonephila inaurata madagascariensis; assembly: GCA_019973955.1. Taxonomy (NCBI): domain Eukaryota; kingdom Metazoa; phylum Arthropoda; class Arachnida; order Araneae; family Nephilidae; genus Trichonephila; species Trichonephila inaurata. The sequence continues at coordinate 559,312 of BMAV01025654.1, read as the reverse complement.
TTTTTGTATAATATTCAAATTAAATATTATGTTGTGTGTTTTTTAATGCCATTAAAAATACAAAAGGAAAATAATTGAAAATTTTTTATAGAATAATATCTGAATTTAATATGCTTTTTCTCTTTTACAAATGTGAAACGTTTTAGATGATATATATCTTAATTTACTCAAGCAAAGAAGTATTGAAATATATGAGGGATTATTTGATAATATTTTAATTAATAGAATTATTTGATTTTGAATTTTCTGAGTTTAAAACCTTTCAAAAATATATTTTTGATTTTAAATCTGTTTTGAAATTCTTTAAGTTGTACTTATTTTAAAATTTTCATCTAATTGAAACAAATGAATATTAATGATATAAATTGCTTATAGAAAAGTAATTTTTGCGGCAGGTGGATTAATTATTGCAAGAGGATGGAAAACGAAAAATAAAAGCTTGTAGACCCTTAGAAGTCTTTTACCTTCCTGTACTAAATGGGTCTAATAAATCTATTTTTATAATTTACTTCTCAATAGCTTTCATAGGTTTTAATTTGACATATCCATTTTTAAAGTATTCCTCAAATAGATAAATTTATTTAGTCTATAAAGTTTCAGTTTTGTAGAATTGTTTTGTGTTTTTAGAAAAAACAAAGTTACATCTTTCTTTACCTATTCATTAATATTCATAGAAATGTATAAAAAATTAGTATTTTGAGACGAATTGCAATTCAAATAATGCTTGTCAAATGGTATCTGAATTCTGTTATATACATATTATGCTCTACTTGCTTCAGTATTTTGTCATTTTATTATGTAATACGGTTTCTAGAAGGTATCATTTTACTTCAAGAAGGAAATATGGAACTAAATTTGATTGGAGTCTAATGCCAAAACAGTTTGTGTTTGTGCTAATGAAACTCATACCAGAAAGCATTCTGATAGCGAGTGAGACAAATATCCAAGAAAGAAATATATTGCATCTTTTAAATTCGATTGTGAGAGTACTATTCTAAATTTCTACACATATTTTATGCTTGCTGAAGAACTATTGAAGAAAAAATTCACTATTGTTGAAACTCTCAGAAATATAATATGCCATTTATTCCTTTTTAATTTCAACCATCCAGTGATAAAGAAGCATTTTTCTTGTTATTCGATTTTCAGATGGATATGATTTTTATTTCATGTGCTCAAAAAAAAAAAAAAAAAAACGTCAAAGTCTTTCATATAACTACATGCAACAGCAAGAGTTCAAAGTTTCAGATAAGAAAGAAAAATGACTACAACATATGAATGACAACAGCAACACACGCACACATGCACACACACCAGATATTTTTTTTCTAATGAAACTAAAAGTGGTGTATTGTTGGTAGTACTGATAAATTAGGTTCTACATATACTTGCAAAAGGGGTATTATTTGATGGTTGTGTGCTTACTTTATACTTAGACTGACAATGAATGTATTAGTAATGATAATGCTTTGAAATTTTTCTTACTATCAAAACAAACTACACAAAACTGACTTATGCAAAAAAAAATGGGAAAAAACAGCTAACCTAATCTCACAGAAATATTAGGATGATAAAACGTATGCCAGTAACAACAAAATTAGAAATTTGAAATTGTAACAGGTGAGAAACACTAGAAAACATAATAATAATACCTAAAGAAAGAAAAAAAAAAAGGTATAAAGAATGTGTTCAAAAGAGAGATAAAAAAATGCAAATGAGGTTTGCTTCATGCTTAGCTTTTCTGTGCCAAAAGCATGAAACTTTGTGTTACAAATTTTGATTGTTATAAAAAAAATGTAATGAATAGGCAAAAATTAGACATAATAAATTTGAAGTTAAAACCGTGTGTTACTTACCAAGCTTTTCAATCTTTAACACTACTTATTCAAGTATGAAATAGGAGGAAAGGGAGGGGTGAAGAAGTAGTGAAAAAACAGAGAGTTGTAAAAGAAAAAGTTTTCTGAACTAATAAGTACAAAAAATATATGAGATAAAGCTACATAAAAATATTTGTTGTAACCTAAAATAACAGCAAATGAAACTGGGTCTAGTAGACTCATATGGCAAAATGTAAATTTTTTCACCAGAGTAAAGTTAAATTTGAAAGCTTGATATCATAATAATTAGTTGTCTTACATTTTACAAAATTCATTTCTTAGCATTATTCTGTTTTAAAATCGATACGGGTTCACTCTAATCAATTTAAAGTATGTCTAACAATAACTGTTTAAGGTGAGATAAAATTAATCTTGCAGATATACTGTAACTTAGTATTTTCTGTATTTTGTGGAAAGAAAAAAATTCACCTTTAAAGTATGCAACATAATAAGAAATTCTTTAAAAATTTTCTTTTATATTTAAAAATTTTAAAAAGCTTTATTTGAAATATTTTCTAATTTTTTTTGTATTTAATCAAATTATATATTTTATTAATTATTTATCAAATATAAGGTTTGAGCACCTGGTTAATTTTTAATGTTTTTTAGAATGCATAAAGTTTTTTGAATTTATTTTGTATTTTCATTTTAAGTTGCTCTTGATTATAATAAAGCTTATCTTTTAGGAGCTTTCTCCAACTACTGATACTAACCGTGTTAAATCTTTAATGAATCTTTTGGATTGCCTGTTTGATGATTATTCCTGGGTTGAAGGGATGCCTGATCGACAAATGGAGATTTATATAAAAGTAAGAAAATATTTATTAGCATAAGTTTTATGATTATTATATCATCTTAGAATTATCCCCAATATATATTTTAACCCTATATTTTAGTAAAAAATTTTTTGTTTGCTTTCTTAAAGCATTTATTAGTGACGATTTATACTTTCAATGTTAATATTTTAATGATTTTTCTCAATAAAACATTTAAGAAAATCTGCTTTATTGTATTTCCTGATATTTCTTGTGTTCTTGCATAAGACTCATTTAATTTTTGTGATCTCTCACTTTGATGTAATTTTTTTTTCTGTTAGCTGTACTATAAATTTAGAGATTAGTTTTACTAAGGGCATAGTAACTTCAGAAGTCACTTTTCAGATCTTTAATGATTAGATGTATCACAGAGTACATGAATTGGATTCTAGAGAAACTTTATTTATTTGGGGTTTTGTTAATATATTTATTTCTTTATATTTGTTCTATCAATAAATTGATTTTGAATGTAAATTATAATTTTTTAATGACTATGTAAGCATTCAAAATAATAAAGTGCAAGATGGTTACTTATGCTACCCTTTTTGTGGAAGAATGCAATAAAATTTCATGCTAATAACAGAATCATGTTTCTTGTCCAATTTTTACATGCATGCACTATTCATAATGAAGTCAAGCCATACATCATTTATTGCTAAGTAAATACTCCTAAACTTTCCAAGGAATAAGGAAATTATAGAAAAATTGTTATTTATATAGACCATAAGATACGATTCAAAACTTTCCAAAATTCTTGTATATTTTAATGAAAAATAGAAATTGGCTCTCCTTATTACAGAGGTAGAAAACTATAAAAATTTTATATAGAAAGGTTTTAAAACACTGTGACTCTGATGGATTCTAATATTATAGCATTATGTAATATAAGAGGTCTAACAGAATTTAAGAAAAATTGTTTTTAAGATTCTTTTTGTTTATACATGATATATTGCTTTCAATAGTTTATTTCTTTTTGTATATCAGTTCTTATTCTTTTCTTATCTCTAGTTTTTTTATTTGGCTTGAACAATATGCATGTGATTGTAAAACTATTTTTCTGTATCTTATGCATTTTGAATTAGTTAAAAAGTTGTATTCATTAAAATTACTTTAAAAAGTCATATTTAAATAATTATTTGCCATGTAATATATCAGCAATAATTGGGAATTATAATTCAGTGCTTACTAATGAATAAATTATGTATTTTTTTAACTCAAAATTGATTGACATTATTACTCAAACTTTTATTTATAATTTTTTTAAAGTAATTTCTTGTGCTTTTTCTTAAAAGATTTCATGTAATAAAGTTGTGAAATATGAAACAAGTAAACATGATTTGATTAAGATTTAAAAATTAGATAAACATCTATAGAATTCTGAATTATTACTAACCAAAATTTTCCGTTTTTTGTCACTAAAATAGATTAAATAAAATAATCATGAAAGTCATCAATCTTGTAGCATTTTCTTTTTCTATGTGTGTTTTTAAAACATTCCATTAAACAAATAAAATTAAAATCTAAACTAGTAATGCGATTTAGATTATTTTACTTATGAATAATTGCCACTAATTTATTACATTTTTAGTCGTATTTTCCCTTTGAAAAATAATTTGTTACCAATTCTGAAGCTTTTAACATTTCAGTAGTAGGAGTTATAAATATTCAATTATGTAAAAAATTATATTTCTTTTAATATGCTATTAAATTTTTCTGGAATAAGCATATATCTCTATCTATTTTTATACTGTTTGAGTCTCTTAGAATGCTCCATGATGTAGTACGGTATCACTAAATTCTTTTTCATCTTTTTTTTTAAAGAATTGCTTTCTGTTTGCTTCCATATGGTCTCTTTGTGCTTCAACAAATGAAAAAACCCGCTTGAAACTGGATTTAATATTTCGAGAACTTTTTAAAGTGAGTTACAGTCTCTAAATAAAAATAAATAAATATTATAGTTTTTTAATGCAAAATAATTTTCATAAAATTAAATACTGTAATGTTAATTTAACATTATGTTCAAATTTCTTCTTTGTTTCTTGATACTTACATTCATATATATATTATTTGGTTTTTATGGGTGGACTATACTAAGATGTATATTTTAAAAATTTTTTGTTTATTAGGAGCAAAAATGATAATGAAATTAAAAAAAAAGTAATGAAAAAAAAAATTGTTTGGAGACAGGGATTATTATTTAACTAAAATACCCTGTAATGTAATGGTTGAAACAAAAATATTTTGCTTATAGATTTTTAATATTTTGTTTACCAAAGTTGCTACGAAATATTTGCTGAAAATTTTTATGATGTTTAAAAGAAAAATTGCTTCAAACACAATTGTGTTGAAATATATCCATAAAATAATTGCTTTTTAAAATCATTTAAAAGAATAAGTAATATAATAATTACTGGCCTGTATTTGTATGAAGCATCATCAAGCATCATATAATACTTTGCAGCTTTTGTGTATTCCATTCTACTTATTTAGCATTATGATAAGTATACACACACACATAAAAAAAGCTACTTAATTTTAATTTATGATTTTTTCCTAAAAGCTAATAAATTACCTAGTTATTGTTTTGGTTGTTATTTTATTAATTAGTTTTTGTTGAATTAGTTTTATAAAAATCTATCAACAAATAGTGTAAGCACTATATTTCTGTAAGTATATTATTTTAGATGCTTATTTGCATTTTCTTAAAAAATTTGTTGAGAAATATCCGTAATTTATTTGTTTTTGAGAAACAGACAACTACATATTTGAGTGGAATGAAAAAAGTTGTTTTTCCCCCTCTTTCAATCACTTGTACTGAGGGTTACCAAAAACAACTCTTTCCATACGTGATTGTTACTCTTCATGATTTCTTCCTCTATGTATAATAAAAAAGTAACTATGTCCACTAAAAAATATTGTTTCTCCTTCATAATTATATAGTGGAAAAATTGACCTGTATTTAAATGCTCATTTTTTTAAACATTTGCATGGCTTAAGACAATTACTTTTGTATTAAATTGCTTACAATTAAATTTTACTGAGAATCAATGCAAATATTATAATTCTTTATAAAATTGTAAAAATTCCAATTTATTGTTAAAAATGCTGCCTTGGGAAGCTATTCCTTAAAGTGATTTCCAGCAACATTTATTTATTTCCATAGATGAATTCTGGAATACTTATGAATGGACAAGAAATACCCCCAACAGAAGTGATCAAAATACTTCCCATGTTTTGTGACATGCTTAGTGATTACAAAAAGACTGTTGATTTTTATATGCAAGATCGATCAAAAAATTACTTTTAAATATCAGTTTAAATATAAAATTCCAGAAAAACGCTTCCACAGCATTATTGGTACGGACATTTTTTCATGAAACATTCACATATTTCAATATGTCAACCAGTTATTTACGAACTTCATTACTCATTTTTCACTCTATTTTCATGATTTCAAAAATTATTTTCAATATAATATGCAAGTTATTATCGTGAGTTAATTACTATAGATTGCATGTTATTTTACAGGGTAAATTGTCTTCTGAAACATATAATATGTGCAGATTAACTGCTGGCAAAACTCATGAAACTACACTTCAATTGGATGATCTATTTCCTGATGAAGGACTAATTTTTGATTATCAGTACTTGAAAGAAGTAATTAAATTTTTTATGCAAATTTATTGAAACATTTAACTTTATATATATATATATATGTAAGCTATGCAAATTTTTTGTTAATACATTTGTCATAGTTCTCACAATATTTTATACTTATTTTTAATAAACTCTATTAAATTGTTCAGGGAGATGGGGATGTACCTGGTAGATGGGTCGAATGGAAAGAAGAAGTTTCTAAAGCTCCTGCTATTCCTAAAGAAGCCCAAGTTAACCAAATAATTGTCTGCACTGTAGACACAATACGGTATACTATGCTTATGTCTTTACTTGTGAACCATGGAAAACCAGTTCTTTTTGTTGGGCCTACTGGAACTGGGAAGTCTGTATATGTAATTGTAAGTATGTTAGTTTTGTGTGCACATGTGTGTGCATTTTTTTTACAATTTGTTAAAATGATAATATAATGATAAATATGATAATGCCAGATCAGACACATAATTTTTTTAAAATTATAATCTTTATAAAAAAATTACGTCTAATGAATATGTTGAATAATTATTCAAAATAAAAATGTAACACCCCTTAGTAATTATTTTTATACAACTTTGTTTTTCATGTTTTTTTATGTGTGACACTTATAAAGAAATTCATGCTTTTAATGTGACTTTTTTTAGTTATTAAACTTTCTGTATACATAACTGTTTAGTAAACTTTAAAATTCCATCGTTGCTTTATTATTTGAATCTATTAAAAGTTGCTATCATTATTTTTTAGTTGAAGAAATTATTTTTGCATATTAAAATATTGCATTATGTAAAAACACAATTTATCCATTATATTAGAAATTTAGTGCAATAGATATATGTTATTTAATATACTATGCGTTTTTTTTTACTGTACATTAATCATGCATATTTTTTACATTGACCAGCTTTTAAAATTATATCTTGAGATTTTCTAAACTATGCAAAAATATTTTCGCCATTTTCCATTTCTTATTAGCAGTATTATATGAAAAGAAGATTTTTAAAATTTGTTTTTATTGGCTCATTGTGTACAATTTTTTAGAAAAAGAGAATGAATGTATTCTAAATTTTTATTTTACAAGTTTAAATGAATTAAATTTCTGTATGGAGTTCTGCAGAATGTTTGTATGCTATTTTCCTTTGTAAAATTTTTCTGCCAAAAAAAAAAAAAAAAAAAAAAAAAAAAAAAAATCAAATATTTTAGAAGTTTTATTTAGTTTTTGTTCAATTTTTTTCAGGATTTTTTACTGAATGTCATTGATAGCAGCATTTACAAACCATTATTTATAAATTTTTCTGCTCAAACTAGTGCATCCCAAACACAGAATATAATAATGGGAAAATTAGACAAAAGAAGAAAAGGAGTTTATGGGCCACCACTGGGACAAAAAATGGTATTAACACCTTTAATAGAAATTTTTGAAAGATTGTTATCCGTACATAATGTTTTCTGTTTCTCAAGTAATCAATGTAAATAATTTTACTATTTTGTTTTCAGAAATATTAAATAATTTGAATATGTATATAAATGTTATTGTATAATATTTTCTGTTAAAATATTTATGATTACCACTACATACAAAAAAATTACGAGAATTTTAAAATTTTTTATTGTATATATATATATATATATATATTTGTAACATATATGATTATCCTACTCACTTGAGGTTAAAGAAGGAGGCTTTGAAAATAAAAAAAAAATTAATAAATACTGTTTTTATTTGTGGGAAAATACAAATGAAAATGTTATTAAACAATTTTTTAATAAAAATATAGTTTAATTATTAGACTCAAACTGTTATATATTTTTGAATGTTCAAAAACTATTAAGTTATAGATATTATATGATATGTATTGCATTCAAACAGTCTGAAATGGTAAAACTTTTTGTAGTAGTATTGCAGTTTTATTCACCACTTAAATGCTGGTGTTGTCATTTATGTTGTTTACAACCACTAAGCTCGTGGCTGATAATATTTTTGAATGGTAATGTAATGCAGGTAACTAGATTATTCTGCTATATATTTTAATAAAATTGGAGAAAGCAAGTTTTTAGAGGATTGTGAAATCTGATAGCTTACATTATATGTAACTATTAACTTAAATTTTATTAATTTGTGTAATTTTAATTACAATGAAGGTTTTTAAAACTTTTAAATAATTTCTCTTGTTTATTTGTAGGCAGTAATATTTTGGTGGATCACTACATATAAAAGTCACTAAAATGTAACTTATAAAAATTTTTTTATTGAAAATATTTTTTAAATATTTTTAAAAATAATTTAAGTAATTAAATTACGAAAAACATGTGTTTTATTTCTCAAATGACTAAACTTACTTTATTCTATATTTTTAAGGAATTTATATTTATTTTCAAAAACATTTATTATTGTGATTTATGTTGCACTCTTATTTTCATGGTTTATGTGTAATAAAAATACATACAATCATTTTTTTTTTAAACACAAATTATTACAATACAAGCTTTTAAATTTTTTAAAATTTATTGTTTGTTATCACACAAGGAAATGAATAAGCACATTTGAAAAATACTAATCTTTTTTTTAAAAAAATTAATAGTAGAATTTTTGAAGATTGTCGATCAATTAATGAATATTGGGAAGATAGAAGAATTTAATTAGTCCAATTATTATTATTATTTTTTTTTTGCTATCAAAAATAGTTTTCATTATACTTTCACATTTTTTAAATTATAGATTGTTTTTGTTGATGACTTAAACATGCCAGTATTGGAAACATATGGTGCTCAACCTCCTGTAGAACTTTTACGTCAATGGCTGGATCATTGGACATGGTACGACATGAAAGAAGTTGCTCCTATTAAGTTAGTAGATACTCAGCTAATTGCTGCAATGGGTCCACCAGGTAATTTATTTTATTTACAATATAAACTTAACATGAGATTATTTATGACAGTATAAGCTTGAGGGAATGCACTTACTTTTGTTTTTAATTTAATGAATTGAGATTATTATTACCAAAACTTTATTGTTTCATTTTTTTATTTGTAATTTCAGGAGACATAAATCATTTTAATAATAATTTAATTTTTTCCTAGGTGGTGGTCGCAATCAAACTACACCTCGTTTTTTGCGCCATTTCAATACAATTACTATTAATGAGTTTCGTGATGATGTTATGTCAACAATTTTTACCAAGATTCTTGATTGGCATATGGAGACCAGGTAAATATCATGTTCTGCCTTTTTTTTTTTTACTTGAAATCAGAATTCTTGAAGTTTAAAAACTGGAATTGGTTACATTTTGAATTTTTACACCACATAAAAACATGCTTTTCATAAGTACCTTTTCCTAAATCTTTGAAAGTTTTTTCACAGAAAAGATTTCTGAAAGATTCAAATATAAGGGGAGTTGGAAACCTCTCTCTTTCTCTGTACTTACAATGTTAAATTGGCTGTTTTCGATGTACCTTTTCTCAAAATCTGTTATATGTACATGCTTGAATTTTTTTATGCAGTTAAAGTACACCCCTCTCATTATAGTGAAATGAGCTTTTACCTAATTTTGAATTTTTTAATAAATTATGAAATATTTTATCAAAAATTGCAAAATTTGACTCATTTTTTACTTAAAAAATTTGTAAAAAATAAATTTTTGAGTTTTTTACAAAAAGCTCATTTTAGTATATATTAGACATCATTATAAATATTTCATAAAAAATTTACATACCTGTGAACAGTAGTTTCTCAGAAAAGGTACATCGCACATTAAAATTTACATTTTGAGATAAATTGATTTTAACGTATACAGTGAGACTTCTAATCGGCTAGGAAATAAAAAAATTAAAGGCTAAGTTTAAAATAAAAGATACATGTTTTGGTTTATATCAGACGTTACACTTTTAAGCAAAAACGAAGTATTTTGTTTACATTTTTCGCCATTAAAATGGTCGTGGCCCAGATTCAATGATTTTTTAAAAATAGGTTTTAAGGGCTTCTAAATACCCTAGAGGTTAAATTAAAGTATTTTTAGAAAGGTTAAAATCTATACAATTTGAAGGTGTAAAAATCTCAAATTGTCAACAAAATAAGATTTCAACTTTCCAACACCCCTAAGAAAAATAGGAAGGCTGGTGAAGAAAAAAATTTTTTTTGTGTGTGACCAATTTGGAAAGTTGTAGTAGAACAATTTCAATACAAAATTTTTAATTATGAAGAGAAAAAATTGATAAATTATATTTGTCCCTATATTTTAATTTTTATATCTTTCAATTTTATAAGTTTTGCTTAAAATAGCACATTGTTTTTAAGTTTCATTTTATTTTTCAGTTTTTTGTAATTTGATGCTGTAATTTTTTTTCTACTTGCTATTTTTCAGAGGATTTGGAGAGGATTTCAAATCAAGTGTCTCTGAACTAATCACTGCAACACTCACAATATATAAAGAAGCAATAATTAATCTTTTGCCCACTCCTACTAAATCTCATTACCTTTTTAATCTCAGAGACTTTTCTCGAGTTATTCAGGGATTACTTCTTTCATTCCCTCAAACTGTTGAATCTCCTGCAGGATTGAAAAAATTGTGGATTCACGAAGTTAGTACTTAAATATTTTTTTCTATACTCTAAAAAAAATTCAGCAAATTAGTACAAGTATAAAACGTTAAGAATATTTTTTTAGTTGAAGTTTTATTTAAATAACATTTTCTATAATCTTGCAAAATGATTTTTTTTAAATGTAAAAAAAATATATGTATATATATTCAGAAAATATTTTTTTTCGTTTTCAAACAGCATTATTAGTTTTCAGTGGTAATTAATACTGTATATAGGTCATTTACTTTTATTAAACATCTTTTTATTTAGTATATTTTTATCATCCAAGTTTGAATAGAGAACAATGCATATAGTATTTGTAATCATTAACTACATTTTATTAAAAAAAAAATGGGGTTTTGGTAGTTGAGCAGTCATGGACACTGTCATGGCTTATTAATAAACTATCACTCAATCTATGGCATACGCAAGGCTAGGGCTTGGGGGTTCAACCTCCTCCCCGCCCCCATAGACCAACAGATTTTTAATTTTTACCATAGATATTACCCCTTGGTGCTTTGGTCTATGTATTTCTTAGAATATACCAACTCCCATAAGAGAGGTCTTTTTGCGCTGCTACACTCAATAAGTAATTAAATATTCTTTAAGAAATATATAATTGGGTACTTACGTATTATTGCAACAATCGCCAATGTTCAGCATAACTCCCCAAGTTGGCAACCCTTAATTTCGCATGTGTCATATGCGCTGAATTGGCAATCATGTGCTCCGTTTCATAATGTCGCCAATAGGTTGAGATAATACGTAATTGTTGATATGAGATAATTATATCGACCTAAAAATAATTATGGTGCATAATATATTCTTAATTAGACAAATTCGTACTTTTTAACCTATGTATATGTGTATATATATTGATATATTCATGGCTGTATCATTATATGATATTTTGTTGAATTGTTTTAGGTTTTTCGTGTTTTTTATGATCGTCTCGTGGATGACAATGATAGAACTTGGCTTTTCAATTCTGTAAGAAATATATGCAAAAATGAGCTACATGAAAATTTTAATGAGTTACTGTCCAGTTTGGATGCTGACATGGATGGTATTGTAACAGAAGATGACATGCGTTCACTTATGTATTGTGATTTTGGAGATCCAAAATCTGATAGCCGTCTGTACACGGAGGTTCAAGATTTCCCTTCTCTGAGAACCATAATTGAAGGATTTTTAGAAGAATTTAACAATATGAGCAAAAAGCCAATGGGTCTTGTTCTTTTCAGGTATGTAGTAACTTGAAAATTAGTTACAATATGTAGTT
>BMAV01025654.1:517870-544112 GCA_019973955.1 Trichonephila inaurata madagascariensis | reverse complement strand
TTAATTAATTACCCTTTTAAAGATCTGTGCTGAAAGCAAAAAGTCGGTATGAAGTAGGTCTTCAGGAACTCCAGAATGCTGCAGCTGCTATTGCAAAAATGCGGGAGAAATTGACAAGTCTTCAGCCTACTTTAGTTATTGCTGGGCAGAAAGTCGAAGAGCAAATGGCAGTGGTACAGGCTGAATCTGCTGAAGTAGCAGAAGTGGAAAAGGTTGTAAAACAAGACGAAGCTGTTGCAAATGAGCAAGCTGCACATGCACAAGCCATAAAAGATGAGTGTGACTCTGACTTAGCCCATGCTGTTCCTATATTAGAGGCTGCTATATCAGCTTTAGACATATTAACGCCAGCAGTAATATATTCTTTATACTATTGTAAATTTTAGAAAATATTTTTAAATGAAAATAATTACTTTTTAAATAGTTGTGAGTATTAACATTTTTATGTGAAGTGGTGCATTAATTAATTATCAAAGAATTTTTTTGCTTTTGAATGTTCTGAATTCTTACATTATCAGAAGTTTTATATATGACTGCTTTATATTTATCAATGTTATAATATGGGTTATTTTGTTATAAATTTAAATCTTACTGTTTTAATTATTTTCTTTTTTTGGATAGCATTCAAAATTATTAATGTCATAGAATTCATCAGTATTTGTTTGTTCAAAAAATTTTCTTAAAGGTAAAAAAGATCTTTGCATGCGTCTTATATAAAAATAAATCAAAATACCACAATTAAAAAAATTGATTAAATTTTCTTTTTTTATTTGTAATAAAATTACTCAATTTTTTGTTTTATTTTGTTTAAATTTTTGTAAAAAAAATTGTAAATAAACTGTTATTACTATAACCCTTTTCAAATCGTATTATTATTATTCATATATATGTTTGATAATTGATATATTACTTAGGAAGCTATATTCATTTTTTCGACTGCTTGTTCAAATAATTGCTCATATTTAATACAAATTAAATGCATTTATTTCCTTTTTGTTTTTCAATTTCCTATATTTTCTTTTCTTTTTCTATACATGTTTTCATACCTACTCAATGTAAATAAAATATTAAGCAATAGATGATTTTTTTTCTTTTTACTTGAACTGGAGCTTGTGTGAGAAATGACTTTTTGAGTTAGAGATACGAAACAATGCTAAAATTAAATTATGTATATATCAGTAAATTTTGTCAGCATGTTATCAGTTTTTTTAAAAAACTTTTATTAATACAGAGTATGAAATTTTTTCTTTATTTGTATTTTTATTTACAAATGTTGTTAATTCATCAAATTGTTTTGTTTGTGAAATGTATTTGTAATGTCAAAGTAAATTAAATTATTCAATAAAAAAAATGGCTTTGATCAACACCTTCAAGTTAATGTTTTTTTTTTACTTTGTTTTTAGAAATTTAAAAAACTTTGAAAAGCAAAATAATTTTATAATTATCCTTTATTAAAATTATGCGTCATATTATATTACATGAGTATTAATTGCCAAGTACATATGATAAAATTTAACTTTTTTTTATAGGATATAACAGTGGTTAAATCTATGAAAAGCCCACCTGCTGGTGTAAAATTGGTAATGGAAGCTATATGTGTTTTGAAAGGTGTTAAACCAGATCGAATACCTGATCCTGCTGGAACAGGTATTATTTATTTTCTTTTCTACTTTGTTAAAAAAAAGTTCAAATAAAATAAATATAAATGGTGATGTAAAATGTATAAATATTGTTATTTTATAAAGTTTTTGCTGCATTCTTTAAAATAATTATTATAACTTCTGGAGAAATAGTTTTAGTGTAAATGTTTGTAGTGAAAATTACATTCGGTTTTGGCATTTTCGTTTAATCTTGTAGGTGAATTGAATTTTGGTGTTGAAATAGAAGAGGGTGCTAATTTATTCATTTTTTATATACACTACTCCACACATTTATAGGTCCACCATGAATGCTCTAAAATTCTTTAGGGAAAATGAAGTTTTTAAAAATGATTTATGTAATTTATATCTTTGAAAATAATCGTTGTGTGTATTCTAAGTGGGAGGATATGCAGAAAAGACTAGATATCAGCATGCCTCATGGTATTTGGGAAATTAACAGACTTGAGATGCAATACATTAATATAGATTCATATTTAATTTTCTCGAAAAGGGGCATTTACTAAAAGTGGCATGTAGCTAATTATTGTGTATTTCTGGAATGTTTAGCTATTATCTTGTGATTTACAGTAATAAGAACATAAAAAAGGTGCAATTGAAGCTTTTTTTTTACTTATTAAGAAAGAATCATACTTTTGTAAAATCTCTGATTTTCATTTCTAGGTAAAATGATTGAGGATTACTGGGGTCCATCAAAAAAGATATTAGGAGATATGAAGTTTTTAGAAGGTCTGAAGAATTATGATAAAGTAAGAAATTTTACATCATTAATTTTGTAAGCTAATGCGGGATTTAAAAATTATTTATATCAAATCAAAGTAGTCTAATTAGATGCATGATTTTAATGAAATTTTTCTCCTTGAAACGAACATATCTTATTTAAAATTATTAAATAATTACGTACAGCTTTTGTTTAAGAAAAATATCAATTTTTCATTATTGATTTTGATTCTGAAAATGTTTTTTCGCTATATTTTTGAAACATTTAAAGACCTGTAAATGAAACATGTAGCTGGTTTTTCATAATGAAAACTCCATTTTGTTTGTGACCTAATTGTGTTGGTACATCTTTATATTCAAAATTTTATGTGAATAAGTTTAGTTTCTTTTTTTTTTTATGTTAAAACAATTCAGATTTTAGTTATTTTAGTTCTATAATTATATTTCTATAATTATATTTTGCAAATTATAATGATTAATAGAAGGACTTTTAAAAATGCTTTCTTTTATGAAGGAAATATATGATTTTTTTGAAGTAATCAATTGAAAAATCACCCCTATTTTAGGATAATATTCCTCCTAAAGCAATGAAAGAGATCAGGAAAAATTATATATCAAATCCAGAATTTGACCCTGAGAAAGTTAAAAGTGCATCAACTGCTGCTGAAGGATTGTGCCGCTGGGTACGAGCTATGGATTCATATGATGAGTAAGGAATTTTTTTTTTATTTGAAGAATGTAGAAGAGATAAAAAAAATATTGAAAAAAAAAAACTACACAATTTTGAAGAATTTGAAATACAATAGCTTACAATACCTTTTAATCAATATAATTCTTTCAAGAAATATTTTTTCTTGGTTGCTGTTGACATAAACTGTAATTTAAAGATTGTAATATGAATTAGTAAAAATTAATTAATATTTTTGTACCTAAATTTAATTTAATCTTTCCATAATTCCATTTTGAATTATTGTTTTTGTGTAGCATTTTAAATATTTTTTTTTTAAAAAAAAAGATAAACTACTGTATTTGTTTTAAGATGATTGCTAAACTGTATTATGATTCACATACATATTTTAAGGTGTAATATTAATAAATGAAGTAAACCCGAATAAGTTAACCATGCTATAACATTAAAAAATGTTCTTTGTTGTTTAATATGGTTTTCTTGTAGCTAATAGAATTTTCAAGGTGTTATTTCAGTTTTTTTAGAATGAATTACTTAAACGAGTGAATATATTTTAATTTGCTTGTGCAATGCATTATTTATAATCCAAATTAGGTGGAAATACGAAAACCTGTTTAAAGAAAGATTCAAAATGTGTTTTGTTAGTGAATTTTAAAGGAGGCTTTATTTTGAATTTTAAAAGATGCCCTTTATTTTGAATTTTAAGAAAATATTTAGTGAGATAATATTTAAAAGTATATACATATATCAACCAAATTCATTGTCATTCAATCAAATGCATTCATTATGGTGACTAACAAGAATAAAATAAACTTGCTGTAAATTATTTTAAAAAATGCATTTTAAATCTTTTTTCTTTAAAGTCCCTTTTTTTTTGTCTCATTTTCCCTTTTGAATCTTAACTTTCCTAAAAAATAAATAACATTATTTTTTTTTACTAAATTTATATGCATTTTTACATCAAAATACGTTACACTTTTTGAAAAATATATAGCTTCTGGTATTTTTTTCTGACTTACCTCTTAAAAAAATAAGCTAAATCAAGCAATTTCTTTAATTTAATTTTTTCAATTTAGAGTGATAAAAATTGTGGCACCGAAAAAAGAAGCTTTAGCTCAAGCAGAAAGTGATTTGAATGAAGCTTTGGCTGCTTTGAAAGTAAAGCAGGATAGTTTGAAAGAAGTACAGAATAAGCTACAGGCTCTAGAAAACAAACTTGCTCAAGCTCAGAAAGAAAAAGAAGGTATAAAAATTATATAATAAAAATATTTAATTTACCTATTAATAATAACTGTAACAGTGATATACACAGCTAGCTAACATACATTATGATTTATGACATCACAGCACATAGAAATTAAGAAAATATGTAAAGGAATAGGTATTGCGTGACATGGTTATATCTAAACAGCGTAGCTGCTGCTTGTCCTTGGAATAGGATCAGAATAAAAGTTTCTATCTGAGTGTGCTAGAGTGTGTTGTTGAATCCATTACATAACTATTTTTGTTTACTATAATATCTTAAGCAGATATTAATTGTTGTAAAATATTTAGCATTTTCTTTTTCAATTCCTACAATTAGCTCACACTCTCTCTCTATATTTATTTATTTATCTTGGTAAAATTTTCAATCGTTAATAAAATACATTTTAAAGTGCTCAATTAAGCTGAAATTTTATATACATGATTATTTTAGATGAAAATACAATAATTTAATTATAATTAATAAAAGTTAATTGATTAAAACTAATTATTTAAAGAATTACGAATGCAGCCACGTTGGCATCATTTTTGGCGACTTGTGTCAAAACTTGAAAAGGTTTTCATTCAGTTGAACTGAAATTTTATATACACGATTGTTTTGGATGATAATACGATACTTTAATGATAATTAATGAAAATTAATTACCACTTAATGTTGTGATTCTGTCATATGTATATACATATTTATATTAATTGTAACTATTTAATAAAAAGCAGCTAAAATAAAATTTTTCTTTGTTGATCTAAGTAGGAATTGACTTTAAAATTTTTTTTTATATTACATGGTCTTTTTATGTATTCGAGCATCAATTTATACATCATTGGTAATGGATATATTAATATTCAATATACAATTAAAGTTTAACAAATCTAGAAAAAATTTAAGGGCATGTTTTTTTTTATCTCAAGTTGGAAAATAATTCATTCTTATTTTTGTTATTATTCTCAATGCTTCCTAAAGTTTTTATAATCATAAAAAAAATTAATGTTTAATATCTTTTTCATATATCTGAATTTTTATTCCATTTGAATTGCTATAAAATAATTTCTGATGAATAAGTTGTCTATAGAATATAACTGAATAATCAGAATAGCTAAAAGTTTTTAAACATAAATAATATAAGCAATGCTAGGTACTAAAAACAGTATGGTTACTTATCAGTCTTCTTTCTTTGATATAATTTTTCAAACTGACTTCAATATTTCTTTGTTCAAATACCCCCAAATTGAACATTTGGTGATGAAATAAATTAGCTTTAAATTCTTTGTATTTACTCCTATTTTAATATTTAGTAATTTTTGGTGAAAAATCCAAAGTAATAAATTTATTATTGTTTTTAATTAAAACCTTATTTCTGTATGTTTTTTAAAATTAATGTGTAAAAAATATGCTGAATTTCTTATCATATTCAAACATTTTATTACTCTTTAAATAGATTAAAAGAAGCTTTAAAAATTTTAAATAAATAAAATTTTTGTGTTTTTTTATTTATTTATTTTACGCTACCTACTGTATGGGTTATTATTTTAAGAATGCTGAAAAGTAGACATAAAAATGTTGATAAGGGGGAAAACTGAAAAAAGGTTTAAAATAAGTTCAAATCCCTATTCTTATATTTTTCACATCTAAAAAAAGTTGTAATTAAAGAAGGTCTAAAATTTCATTTGTTTCCATATAAATTATCTATTAAAACAAAGTACATCAAAACCATATTTTAAAATCAAAAATTTGTACTAAGCATCATTTAAATTATTAATTTTCAATTGCATTTTGCTTTTTTGCTAATTATATTCAGAATACATTTAAATAGATACTGTCAAAAATCTTTTAAGTATTTTACAAAGATCATAAAGATAATCATGCTAATTCCAATTCTCTTTATTTTTCGATTAATCAACATTAGCTCCCACATGATTTATCTCAAATAATTATTTTGTATAATGATTTTTAGATCTTGAGAATCAAGTTCAACTATGTGCCACACAACTGGAACGAGCTCAGCTTCTCATTGGTGGTTTAGGGGGAGAAAAAGATCGTTGGAATGAGTCAGCCATAGAACTTGGAGTTCTCTATGATAATCTCACTGGTGATATATTGATAGCATCAGCTGTTGTTGCATATCTTGGTGCTTTTACTTCTGCATTCAGACAGGTGAAAACTTTTGTTATTAGAATTCTGAGTTTTAATTTTTTCAATATATTTTTTTTTCTTTTTAAAATTCTTGAACAATATTTGAGTTCAAATATGCGTGAATGTTTTCTTGTGTATTTATTCTACACTAATGTTCAAAATTAAGATAATTTGGAATTTGGATCTTGGTCGAAATTTATGAAAAGAATTTTTTTATAAATTATTTGTCAATTAGTATTTATATTAAACAATTTTTATAAGTCTCTTTTAAGATGTACAAAATTATAAAATTAACCTCTTACTTATACCCATATCTTATATTTGATTATGAATCCTTTATATTTTAACATTTCATAATCTCAGAAATAATCTTGTTTGACATTTTTGTACAGGAAACGAATCTTTCAAAAACAGGATTATTATTAGTTTCAAGAATTAAAATTTTTTAAAAAAGACATTTATCTTTTTATTTCCTAAAAATTAATACAGGAGAATTTAATATTAATCTAATTGAGTGTGTGTCAATTACAATTGTATTTATATATTTTTAAAAATTCCAATTTGAATTTTTGAAATTAAGAATTTTATAACTATCATTCTTATTTTTAGGATCAATGTAATAGTTGGGTAGATTCTTGCAAAAAGAGTGGTATTCCATGTTCAGATGAATTTTCTTTAAGAACCACTCTTGGAGATCCTGTGTTAATTAGAGACTGGAATTTGGCAGGTTTACCAACTGATAACTTCTCTGTAGAAAATGGAATTATTATAAGGTAAAACTATAGAATGTTATGTACATTAATAACCTTCATATCAAATTATGAAATAGCCATTTAAAAAAATTAGAATTTCATTATAGATTTTATGAAAACTGTTTGATTAAAAGTTACAATAGAGCTTAAAAATTTATACTTTATATATTTTACAATGTATAATTTAAATATATATTGTAAATGTATTTATTTTGTATTGTATATTACATATATATTTTACTTATTTGCATTTGATTGTGATTTATGAGAGTTTTCTGTTTCATGTTAAAATCATCAGCATTATTGTTTCATTGTTGAACCTAGTTCTTTTTAAGAAACTTTGTTGATATTGATCATCTTTATAACAATCTTGTAGAAAGTGTGATTTGACTCAATTTCACTTTTTAATAGAGAGATTTTTGAATAAAAGGAAGAAGTAATGGTTCAAACCCATTTTCTTTCATATTTTAAATTTACAGCTGCAATAAGTTTTGATTGTGTACCTGGGAATGTTGACTATGACCAGTCAATGGAATCCTAAAGAATTTCTTATGGATGTAAAAACTGAAAGACAAAAAAATAAGGTTTTAATCAAAATCTTCATTAGGAAATGTAGCAAGCTGATTAGCTGTTAGAATATCACACAAATTGCACATATTTTGTCTATCTTTTACTTAATTGAGAGCAGCAGTAATAAGAATTCTTCCTTGAAGGATGGGGAATAACTTATAATCAAGAACTTCTATACTTCATTTGCAATGAGAAGCAGTTGTTTCTGAGAAAGAGATTTTGAATTCAGCTGTGAAGGGGGAAGATGAGATTAAGCAACAAACTGCATCCCATTTGGTGACAAGCTTGAATAAATTTGTTCAATATTGGACGTGTTGTTTGAATAAGTTAAGGGCTTGAGTATTTAGTCTTTGGAACAATATGGCTATATTTTAACTATGGGAAATTATTTTCTCAAAATGTAAATTCTTCAGCGTTAACTGTTACATTCTGTTTTAAAAATTTATGATTTTTATAAGAGAATTATGGAAATGTTTTTTTTTTTTAAATTTTTTTTACAAAGCAAAAAGATTTAACACAAGTTTTTTTATTGTTAGTTTTAATTATTGTTATAAATGTTGCGTTATATTCTTTTTTATAAATTTGTCTGCTGTTACATGTTACAAAATTTCTTTTATTACATTTTTATATCCTAAAATTATCAAATATGTATATTTCGTTTGCTTTTTTGTATGAAATTTTCTTATAATAATTTAATTGATTATCTTATTAAATTTTTTTTAAGTAATGCACGTCGTTGGCCTCTATTGATTGATCCACAAGGACAAGCTAGTAAATGGATTAAAAACATGGAAAAAGCAAATAAATTGCAAGTCATTAAGCTTACTGATAGTGATTTTGTCCGCTCTTTGGAAAATTGCATTACCTTTGGTAATCCAGTAAGTATTTTTTTTTCTTCAACTTTATCTAGATATGCCAGATATATCCCCTCTCCTTTTTTTAAATAAAATATTTACTATTAAGGAAATATTTACTCTTTAGATTTTTTATTATTAGTTGGTATTTAAAAAAAATTAACTGCATAAAGATTTTATTACTTAAGAAAAATATTAATAAATATTTTTAGAACACATGAAAATGTTTAACTACCTTATTTTGGTTTATTAAAAATGTCCATAATATTTTGAAATTTTTGTTAGTATGTATTTTAATAACATGTAAAATTTTTAGTTCAGTCCATTAATCAGTTGCTTATAAAAATGATGAAGTTATTCATTTATAAAAACTTTCTTATTTTGCATGATTCTTTTTAGTTTATAAGGATATTTTGTGTTTTATTTATTAAAAACTAATAAAGCGAAATTGAATTCATATTATGCTTTCTTTTAGTTTTATTTCTAAATATTTAAATTTTACAATTTGAATATTCATAAAGCATTTGTGTGTGTTAGTTAATCGACTATTCATTAACATCACCCATTCATTACCACCCATCTGGTATAGTGATTAGTGACGCTGACTGCTGTGCTATTGGACCGGGTTTGAATCCTGGAGAAGGTATTGATGTTTGTAAATATATAGTGCTTTCGCTGCATGGAGCATAGACATCGAGTTGCAAGTTCTCTCGTGAGGTTGGTGGAAGTGGAAAAGAGGTGGGAGGCACCTGACCACCCTCAAGATCAAAAAGATCAAGGTGAGGGGTCCAGGGCCCCTCAAAATTGAGGTGGAATCGAGCTAAATCGCGCTGTCACCGGTTTGGTGTTCAAAGCTACGGCTATCAACAGGCTTAAATGTAGCCCTTTGCCGCAATGAATTTCGTGGACCTTGATCTGATGTTACTGTTGATCAGGTGACATAAGTAACAACAACATTAACATCACACTTTGAAGCAACTTGAGGGCTATTGGTGACAGATATCGTAATTTTGAACCACATACATGTGACTAGGATGACACGAATTGACGCCCACATCTCTCTAAATTTTCACACTACACTAATTTAAAACTTCAAATCTCAGAAAATCTAATTTTTGTCACCTCCCTTACACTGTAGGTCATTAATGACATTAGAATTCCAATCTGCAACTCGACAGAAACAATGCTTCAGTTCGTGATCAAGACCATTCAGCTACTAATGTCATATTCACCAAATCTTTAAATAGCATTCATAGGAATATGCTTTAAATTTATTCATTTATTTCTTATAATATTTATTTCTAAGTCTTGTACAAATGTGATACTTTATGAAACTTCTTATTGTTTTTTAAATATGAGTTTTTTTTAATATGAATTTTTTTGAGTGACTAAAACTAGTTTTGTAAATACATTGAATTTTTATGTATTGCTTATTTGGTTCATTAATTTTTCATGTTCATGATATGCAAGTCAATTTAAAATCAGCATTGAAAACTAAGTGTATTTGTACAGGCACTTTTAGAAAATATTGGTGAGGAGCTTGATCCTGTATTAGAGCCATTACTTCTGAAGCAGACATTTCGTCAAGGAGGTATGGTTTGCATAAAACTTGGTGACTCGACAATTGAATATTCTTCAGAATTTCGATTTTACATTACAACAAAACTTCGCAATCCTCATTATTTACCTGAAACTTCAGTAAAAGTCACTCTTGTAAATTTTATGATTACTCCTGCCGGACTGGAAGACCAGTTACTTGGTATAGTTGTTGCTAGAGAAAAACCTGAATTAGAAGAACAAAAAAATAATCTTCTTCTGCAAGGAGCTGAAAACAAGAGGTAAGATGCATTTATTATTTCATTTATCATCAAAATTTTTCTATAGAAATGCAAGTGTAAAAGAATATTTCAATTAAAGTTTCAATATTTCAAGATTTGTATTTTTTTAATCTTAAAAACTCAGAATTATGTGAAATGAAATAATCATTAGAGAATCTTTTCTCATAAAAACATTTCTTAATGTGGGGAATTATCTGTGTATTGCTAGTTATTTCTTTGTTTGCATATCTAGCATCGGTATTTTATTCAATGTGTATATTTTGTAGTTCAGTAATACGCCGAACTTAAGCGATAGGTGGGACTGGGAGTGTTAACCGCATAAGTCGGGGTATAATTTCGCGCGTATACAAATACATATAAATTACTTTTAATTGGGGCCGGAGACGAAAGAAAATTATAATTTATAAAAAAAAGTTAAATGAAATCTTAGATAATACAAATACAAAATCGCAAACCGAAGGTATTTTGATGTAGAATGTTTCATAAAGTCTTAACAAATTAGTCTGCCGACTCGTAGCATGCTAATAATTATATTATTCCTTGTTTTGTTGAAAAAATACGCTCTTCGTTGGAGTATGGATTTTCTAAAATTTGTAACCCTTTTTCAATCAAACTAAGGCCTGTCAAATTCCCAACCGTTATTCGAACTTCTGATTACTGTCTATAGACTCAAGTTCTTCAATGTCTTATACACTCTTGCACATGCTTTCTTTGAGCTCATCAATTGTTAGCTCCTGATTGAGGGATTTAAACAATTCTTGAACGTCATCACAATCCATTGCTAAACTTATTTGTTTGGAAAGGTCGACACAGCTTCCTCAATCTCATTACCAATTTCATCCGACAGGGACGGCTCTAGCAGTGTTGCCGCCCCGGACAAAAATGAAAAATGCCGCCCCTCTCACCAAAGCAAAAAATTATAATTAAAAAAAAAAGATAAATTGTTCACATAGATACACACCTATAAAACGAATAATTCTTGCGAACAAAAAAGCAGCTTATCAATATAATATATATATATATTAAATCTTAAAAAATAATTCGAAATTAAGCACATAATTACCTGTTATTATTTCAAACGAGTAGAATGTAAGAAAAAAGAGGGCCAATTTATTCGAAAAAGTGTCTGCTGATAGTGGGGATCTCACAGGCGTTTATTTTAACTCATAGTAACTACACTCAAGACTAAAATAAAAGATTTCCTGTAGCTCTCTATCTACTAAAAACTCTTATTACCCTTGTCCCCTTTTTGATAGTTGACACCGGACATCATATGAGTGAAAGGAATGTCCATTGTGACCCCACTCCTGGATGAGGAGAAAGTTACTATTGAAAGATGTGTAAACATATCAAATTTCATAAGATATACTCCCACCTCGAACTCTTCAAGTTTCAATATAAAAGAAAACTGAATCAATTTTTTTTTGTAACATAAAAAAATATTTTCCAATTTCGAACCAAATGCCGCCCTTATAATTTGCCGCCCCGTGCAGGGGTTCGGTTTGTCCGGCCCTAGTGCCGCCCCTGCATCTGGTTCTAGCACTGATACCGCCTAAGTTTCAGAATCGACGAAATCTGAAAACTGTGTAACTGCGGGGTCGTGTAAGAAGTCGAGGTATTACTGTATTTCATGATTTATATTTATTTTGCCATTAACAAACTCTTGATTTTTAATTCCTTTTCAGGCAATTAAAAGCTATTGAAGATAAAATACTTGAAATGTTAACATCTGGTACTAATATATTAGAAGATGAAACTGCTGTAAAAGTGATATCTTCAAGCAAAGAACTATCTAATGAAATTCAAGAGAAGCAGGTAATATGCATATTTTCAAATTTTCTATTATACAAATTTATACTTTTATTTTAAAAATTCCACTATTATTAATTTATCACTTTTCAGATATTTGCAGAAGAAACAGAAGCTCAGATTGATGAGACTCGTTTGGGTTATAAACCTATTGCAACACATTCCTCTATTTTGTTCTTCACCATAGCAGATCTAGCTAATATTGACCCGATGTATCAGTACTCATTACCTTGGTTTATTAATTTGTATATTGGATCCATTGATAATTCAGAAGTTTCAGATAACCTTACAGAAAGACTGGAGATTCTTAAAAGTTACTTCATGGAATCTTTATATGTCAACGTGTGTCGAAGTTTATTTGAAAAAGACAAGGTGTGTGACTTTTTTTTATTAAATTGTTGAAATTTCACTTTTTTTTGTAATATTAAGCCTAATAGATTTATTAGGCTTAATATATATATATATATATCATCTTAAAAGCATTCATTCATTTAAGTAATTTTAAGTTGTTTTTCAAACTATTTTATTTCAAATTTATAGGTAAATTTTTATTCTTTTTTTACAAGAAAGCCTTTTTCTAGTAATTTGAATTATTTGTTCTTTTAAAATGTGTATTAAACTAAATGAGTTTGACAGTGTGCCATATTAAAATCAATATAAAGCAATTTATTCCTTATTCAATAAGTTCCTTTTTTAAAAAAATCTAATGCATGTTTCAAACTTTTCTACTTTGATTACAATATTTTTACATTAAAATAAAATTAAAAAAAAAAAAATAGAACCAATTTGTGTCATGAACATCAAAAGGTGCTAAATTTAAATGTTCAGTATATTACAATTAATCCTACTATTATATTTATCATTGTAAAAGAGAGAGAGAGAGAGCTATAAATTAACAGTGCAATAAATTTTCTGTTATAGACTGCAGTTTTCCCATTAAATATATATTTTTATTTCATTATTTTTTTTCAATTATAGAAAGAGTAATGCATTATTTAAAAAATAAATTTATTTTTGTAAATATCTGAAAAAATTTCTTTTAGCAAATAGTTGTGCTAAGTTCTATTATCACATGATAAATTAATGCGGCAAAAATTTGTTTATTTTCTTTTTGATATTTATTGGCATCTTTTGTGCTGAATTCAAAATTTAATGTATTCTATGAAGAATAGTAATAAATTAAAATATATTAAGCAAAATAGTTTGATTGAAAAATAATTTATGGTATTACATTATTTACATATTAGTAAAATTAATGGGAGAGAAATGCGATACGCACACAAAGTAAAATTGAAAATTATCATTTACAAAACAGGAAATAAATCATTTGTTTTACTATGCAATCTTTTTTTAAAAAATATTTTCACTTTGTAAGCGATGTCTTAGTTCAGTTTATCTTTCGTCCGCAAAATCTTGAAATCTTTGCATAAAAGAGGTACATTAATATATATTTATCATCAGCTCTTGTTGAATTGGAACAATAATTTTGATTTTCACTCTTATTCAAAGTATTTTCTTCAATCTAGAATATATATGATAATAATCAAAGTCTGTATGTACAGAAAAAGATGTTTGTATTTAATTTTAAATGAAAAAGAATATTCTGTATAGTTGAGGGAAAAAACTGAACTACTATAGGCATTTTTTATCAAACATTGTAACATTTTTATTACTTAAATAGCTATGTCGTTTTCTTACAAATATTTTTTAATTATCTATTTTAATATTCAAAATGCCATTATTTTAAGTTATTACAGTTTTTATTATATTTTTAAAGAATATTCGGTACTTACGTATTATTGCAACCTATTGGCGACATTATATGAAACGAAGTACCTGGTTGTCAATTTGGCGCGTATAACACATAGGAAATCGGGGTTGCCAACTCGGCGAATTATTCATAGAGTTGGCGATTGTTGCGATAATACGTAAGTACCGAAAATTCTTGCTATGATTTTGAAATTTCAAAGAAAATTCAGAATTTTAAGAACGAAGTTTCTGTGTTTCAAAGAATATATTTTTTTTTTCCAGCTTCTTTTCTCTTTTCTGTTGTGCATTAATATTTTAAAAGCCGAAGGAAAAATTGAAGAGGAAGAATGGAGATTTCTTCTCACAGGTGGCATTGGTCTAGAAAATCCTCATCCCTTACCTTTTGCTTGGTTACCCAAAAAATCTTGGGATGAATTTTGTCGCCTCGATGATTTGAAATCTTTTGAAGGTTTGAAAAAATCTGTTGAAACTGAGGAAGCTGGATTTCGACTTCTTTTTGATAGTTTAGTAAGTAGAACTTTTAGCAATTACGATATTATTATGCAATGCCGAGAAATATTTCTGTTTCATCTAGTGGCGTTCAACCCCTCCTCCATAAACCAAAAGATATTAATGTCTGGTATAAAAACCACGCATCGGTGTTTCCGTATACGAGTTTTTGAAATGTAACCCCCCTCAAAAAAATAAATTAGTCTGTGTATGCCACTGGTTTCAATCAATATTAAAAGAAAGTTTGACGAAGATAACATTAAAAATATATGCTGTTTTATAAGTTTCTTAAAAATATAGCAAAAAAAAAAAAAATTAAAGAAATTAATCTTTGACTTTTTTTCCCCTTCGTGTTATCAAGTATTAGATTTTGCCGACTGGGTGGCGTGGTTGGTTTGGTTGCTGGCCTTGTACGCTCAGGTTGCGGGTTCGACCCCGGCCCAAGCCGGTGAATTTTCATGATGTGGAAAATCAATGTCGTTTGATTATGCGGCATGTTAAAGATCCCTAGAGTGCCTATTTGACTTGGGTGCTCTCGTCAAAATTAAATTCCTTTTACCATTTCGCACCGTCAGAGATCAGGTGCCACCCTCTGGAAAGGAAACTAAGCGTCGAAATACATTGCTGTGATTGGTATTCCACTTGTATGGTGCCACACTTATAAGTGATACCTACTCCCGGGGATTGACTGATTGATTGAATATTAACGTCGTACTGTTCAGCTACCCGAGGGCTTTTGGCGATGGACCACGTAATTTTGAACCATGGTCAAGTGACGTGAACGACACCTGAGCTGGCACCCCCTCTCCTAACTACCACACCACACCAACGGGAGGACGTTTCAGCTCTCGACAGATCGCTGCCCTACACGGTGGGTCTTTAGTGGTACTGGGCTCGAACTCGTGACAAGACAACCACGGTCCGATACCTATACCACTCAGCTCCCGCGGCCACCCTACTCCCGGGGAATGTACTAGGTCTGCAATCGTAAACCAACATCCATAGCCCCATTGAAAAAAAAATATCGGATTTTAAATTTACAACTCTTTTTATTTTGTGTCCTAAAATTATGTTTTTTGACAAAAAGCTCAAAGGCCCAAAAGTTTTTTAGAGTAATTAATTGATTATGTTATAAATTAAAACTCCTCCCACTCGGGAGAGTGGTTAGTGACGCTAACTGTTGTGCCAATGGCCCGGTTTCGAATCCTGAGAAAGCATGGGTGCTTGTAAATGAATAGTACCTCTGCGACATGGGGCACTACAAATATTCGTCGAAATGAAAGTCCACTCGAGAAAATAATGTGGTAGGGAAAGAAAGGTGAGGACCATACGCCAGGGGCTCTCCCTCAAGATTGGAGTAGAAAGGAGCTAAAAAGTACTGTCATCTGCATGGTGCTCAAAGTTACGACCAAAATGACAGGCTCCTTGTGACGATGAATTTCGTAGAACCTCGATCTGACACCGTCGATCGTGTGGCATAAATAACAACAACAAATTAAAACTGTTTATTTTAAATATCGTTTCAATTTGAAAAATGTTCAACCTTAATTATTTTTATTCAATTTCAGAACCCTCAAGAGGAGCGCATCCCTGGTAAATGGAATGAAAAGCTGTCAGACTTTCAAAAACTACTGATAATGAGATGCATAAGATTTGACAAAATGATCCCTGCTGTTCAGAAGTTTGTCATGGAAAATCTTGGGCAAGCTTTTATCGAACCTCCTCCATTTGATTTAGGCAAAGCATTTCTAGACAGTTATTGCTTTTCTCCTCTTATTTTCGTTTTGTCTCCTGGGGCTGATCCTACCGCAGCTCTGCTGAAATTCGCTGATGATCAAGTATGGATTGTGATGTATATGTAATCATTAATAACATACTAAACTGATATAATTCTTACTTAATGCTAAGCTAGGCAGTATTATAACTAGGGCAATACAAGTCAAAGTAGAATAGCCACAATAATACTATAGCAAACTCATAGACTTATAACTGTATGAATAAGCATTGTTTCGAGGTGCACACTTTTTCCTTTATTTACTAATGTTACTTGGATGAAATTAGAAGTGAGAAAATGCAGCTTAAAATATTTTTGAACTAAAATTAATTTCTTAAACTATAACATGTCGTAACACTAAAACTTATTTTCGTGTAATCTCACAGTTGTCATCACAAATATAAACCAAATTAATGGCGACTTTCTCGCCAATTAACTTCATTTAAGTTTCGGATTTTAGTTCCTTTGACGCATTTTTGTGCTTAAATGCTATTTCCACTAAATCAAAAAAATAGATCCCATGTTTTGTTTCTTCTTATGGTCGATCTCCTACATAAGAATAGTATTTTTTCCCTAATTATTTTCATGTGCGCTCCTCTTCTCTCGTTCACTTACTAGAATTGAGTATAAACAGGCTGCGTGGCAGTAATATTTAAATAAAGAAAATAAAACTTCACGTAAAAAAGTTTGCATGAAATTTTTACTTAAAAAAAAGAGAAAAGAAAAGAAAACACGAGCCTAAAAAATTTTTCAATTCAAAACTAAGCGAGCGTCACAAGCATGATTGCTGATTAGAGCCGAGTAAAACCGATTGAGCGTAATGCATCCGAACCTGACGCTTAATTTAGATTCACTCTTCAGCAAAACGCGCTTAAAGAAGTTATAACTTCAAAACATTTTTTATTGCTTCCTGTTATTCTTGTTCCGTATTTTTGTTTAATGGTTTTCGATTTTCTTATTCTAAGGGATTTGGAGGCTACCGATTGAACTCCTTGTCTCTTGGTCAAGGGCAAGGTCCTATTGCTATGAAATTAATTCAAGATGCTAGGCAATTAGGTGCATGGGTTGTTTTACAAAACTGTCATCTTGCAAAATCCTGGATGCCAACTTTAGAGAAGGTATATCGAGCTATTTTTTCCTTATTTCCTGAATAATTACATTTAATTTTCAATGAAAGATTGCATGATTGCAATAATATTAACATAGTACATAATTGTTAACTTAAACAAGTTAAAGCTCTTTAAATTCTGTATTGTAGATATGTGTAACTTTTTCGGTGTCAGTTTACTGTTAGGTTGGTACATATGGAATGTGGGATTTTCTTTACCTTTGAACTTTCGTCTCCCTATTTTCGTTATTCTTTTGTGTTTGTGACATATCCTCATTTATTGTCATATTCTCCTTTGCCAAAGTCATACTTTAACTAAGATTTTCGGTATTTACATACTATCGCAACAATCTTCAACGTTCAAAATAACTCGCCAAGTTGGCAACCCCAGTTTCGCTTGTGTCTTATGCGCAACCATGTGCTTCGCTTCATATAATGTCGCCATTAGGTTGCGATGATATCTAAGTACCAGATTTTCTCAAAAGTATTCCATTTTGTTGTTTGTATTGATTTTCGAAGCATAGGAATTCAACCGATATTCGTGTAATTTTTTATACGAATATAAACATGGTAATAATGCTGCAAAAGCTGCGCGTAATTTAAACCAAGCAGTTTGGGAGAATACGGTTAACAATCGAAAAGTGCGGGGCTTTTTGAAAAATTTCAGTCTGTTTCCATACAAAATAAACCGCATGGAAGATGTAAAACATCTGTGAAAAATGATGCTCTGAAAGCATTGGTAGAAACCAGTAGCGTACACAGGAATTTTTCAAGAAGTCTGGGGTCGAAAGTTCAGCATTCTTGTATCATGCTCCTTTTGATTTTGTCGATTTTCGGGAACAAAACACAGTAAAAAATTAATTATTGATTAAATAATTAGCATTAATTAATAAAATTAATCATTAATAACAAATACTTAACTAAATTTTACGTACTATATACTTAGAATTATAATCAGTCGGAAAAAAAATCAAGGGTTTTGGGGGGGGGGTCCGGACCCCCCCTTGTGTGCGCCACTGGTAGAAAAACAGATCTAACTGTATCTATAATACTGCTAGTTCATTAAAGAAATGCATGTAAAATTGAAAACTATACGCTCTTCACTTGTTAATCGGCATGGATCAATAATGTAAGCAACGCTAGGTTGCTTACATTTTTCAAAACCGTCACGAATTAAAATGAATTAAAATCTGAAATTTTGCAGCACCCAACGTATTCACCAGATCTTTCACCAACCGACTTCCATATTTTAAACTTTCATTTAGAACTGTTTTTACTGGCTAAACAGTATTAAAATGAAGACAGTCTGAAAAATTCTATGTAAGAGTTTATTGATTCTAAAGATCACAGAATTTCTTTAAGACTAACATCTATGGATTAAAATATCTTTAGGAAAACTGTATTGAAGCAAATGGAGTATATAATGATTAAAAAACAACTTTTGAAAGCGAGATATACTGCTTTATATATTCACTTAAAAATCCGTCTTTTCATACGTACCAACTTATATTTTCCATGTTTAATTTTTTTTTGTCCTTGTACGTATATACTTTAAATTTCCATTTTATTTAATAAATTTAATTTAAATGTTTAATTTAAATCTTTTTGTAAAACAAAACAACTTTTTTTTAGAAATGAGTCGTTTTGTTTGGTAAATTCCTTCAAACTATTAAGTAAACTATTTTAAACACAAATTCTCAGACTGTTTCTTTCTGATTTTATTAATTATATAATCGATGAAATTAATGTTGTTACATTTAGTTTCTAATAAAATGTCTCCTAAAAGGTTTGTGAAGAAATAACAACTGAAAACACCCATGCAGATTTTCGTTTGTGGTTAACTTCATATCCAGCTGAACATTTTCCTGTAATGGTCTTACAAAATGGAGTAAAGATGACGAATGAACCACCCAAAGGCTTAAAAGCAAATATTGTCCGATCCTATTTAAGTGATCCTTTATGCGAATCAGATTTTTTCGAAGGCTGCATGCAACCAGTAAAATTCTATTAATGTTATAATTACCTTTCTCTTTAAATACTTTATTACTTATAAAATTTCAAACTGTTGTACTAAAATACGTTTTGTATTCATTTTTAGGAAGTGTTCAAGAAATTGCTGTATTCACTTACTTTCTTCCATGCCTTAATCCAAGAACGAAGAAAATTTGGTCCTCTAGGATGGAATATTCCTTATGAATTCAATGAAACTGATTTAAGAATCAGTGCTCAACAGTTATCTATGTTTCTAAATCAATATCCAGTAAGAATGTTTTATACCCATATTTATATTCAAGTTACTTTAATTTGCATTCGTATTGAAAATATATCTGTTGTGTGTAGGATGACATTCCATTTGATGCTATTCGATATTTAACTGGTGAATGCAATTACGGGGGACGAGTCACTGATGATTGGGATCGTCGTACCCTTGTCACTATTTTGAAGAAATTTTACTGCCTTGAAACTGTTAAAGATGACAGTTATTGTTTTGACACTGCTGGAATCTATTTTGCTCCACCAGAGGGGACAGTAAGTTTAATTTTTTTCATTAATTTAATCTTTTCCCAAACTTATTATAAGTTTAATTTTGCTATGTTTTTGATTGAAATAGAAATTATATTGTGTACAATTTTCTTAATTTTTTTTAAAAAAGATGATCTTATAATATATGTATTGCTTAAAATGTAGCATATTTCTAACATGCTTTGTATTTAGATAATAAAATTAATAAAGAGATAAAATTCATAATATTTAAAATACAATGGCAAATATCTTACTTTTTGAAATTTTAATTTTTAAAATTTTTGAATTTGGAATATTTTTATTTTAGCCTGTCAAGTTGCAATAGGGGGAAGATTGATACCATCGAACTAGTTTAATCTCACTTATCGGTCCTAAGTCCGAGGTTGCACTTGGTTAATTTATAAATTTGTAATCTAATATTAAAACTTTGTGTGTGTGTGTTTTTTTTTACATTTGTATTTGCTATTGATATTTTCAATTTGTGTTTTGAGATTCTATTAATTTATAACTTTGTTTATATATATATACATGTTCCTTAATGTGTTTTTTTGTTTTGAATGTTTAATTCTTATTTCAGTATCAATCTTATATTGACTACACAAATTCATTACCTCTTGTTGCCAAGCCAGATGTTTTTGGAATGCACTCAAATGCTGAAATTACTAAAGATCAGTCTGAAACGAATTTACTTTTTAATAGTATTCTTTTAACTCAGGTATGTTTCTTTTTATTTGGTATAATGTGGTTTTCATAAAAATTGATAGATATACAAGCATATGAAAAATATTTTATAATATTCTTAGTTATTTAATTGTTATTGATGTTCTTTAGGTTTTTTTCACCATCACTTTATAATAAGTGTAAAACATGATTAACTTGTCATTATACATAACTGTATATTTATAATTTTTAAAAATCCTATTAATATTTTAAATTTTACTTTTGTTTTTTAATTGTACTTTCCAATTTTTGTTTAAATAAATATTAGAAAAGAAAATTATTATTCTATTAAAATTTTTATTTAAAATGTTTGTGATTTTTGTAATAACTTCTTCAATATTTCAAGGTTAAGAACATTTGTTTTATGGCAATTAAATTTTAAGAAAGAACTTAGAATTATCATGTAGATATTGATGTCTATACTTCTCATAATATTCCCCCTGAAGGGTCAAAAAATGAAATATGAAATAACTTAAATATTTTAGAAATTGAATCTTTATCATCTACTTATTGTGAAAGGAATGGTTTAAAATCTTTTGATTAAAATAGAATTATCATTTATTTGATATTTTTAAACTTATAAAATGGAAATTAATTTTCCAATTATAGTTTTAAAAAAAAGTATTAATATTTTTTAAATTTCTTTCTTAATGTTATACTTATTCATAATCAGTTTGAATAGTACTGGAGAAGAATTTTAAATTATCTGGCTTTTGAAGGACAATTTTATTTTAACGTAGAAGATTTTCATTTATTATTTAATTCATGAATTTATATAGCAAATATCAAAACCTTGTTTTAAATATTTTGGAAAAATTTTTCTATAAAATTAAGGAATGAAAAAGTTATTCCCCATTATGTATGAAACAAGAAGAAAAATTAAATACTAAATATCCAAATAAAGTATGTCCTAATAGAAAAAGGAACTCCTTAAGCGTACATGTAATAGGTTTATGAATGAAATAAAATTTATAATATTGTATATTATAAAAGACAAAATTGAGAATAATATAATAAGCATTTACAAGTTCTTACTCTTCACAATTTCAAAAGTTATTCCTTTTTTGCAGTGTTAAAATTTATGTAACAAATATGAATAATGAAAGAAATAAACTTAAAAACATCATAGGCTTTTATTTTTGTTTATATATTTTTAAGAATTTTTAATTTGGTGTTTTCTATATTAGGCTCGTGTTTCTGGTGGAGGTGGTCAGTCATCTGAAGATGTAATTGAAAATGTAGCATCTGACATTTTAAGTCGTCTACCTAAAAATTTTGATCTTGTTCTTGCTCGTCAGAAATATCCAACTTTATATGAGCAGAGTATGAACACTGTCTTAGTTCAGGAAATGGGACGATTTAATGCTCTTTTGTCTACTATTAGATCATCTCTCATTAATACAAGAAAGGCTATTAAAGTAAGTTGAGATGTTTTGTTTTACAAAAACTTTGTAATCTTGACCAGTTATTTAACATTATATTTTCCGTTTAAAAATTCATTCTGATACTGCTAAATTTACATTATTACACATTTCTATAAAAAAAATTTTTTTACTGAAAAAAAATTGGAAACTTGATTTTTGTCTTGAAATAATGAAAATTAATAATGTTTTTTTACAGTATTTAGTACAATGTGTTGGTGTTACAGAGTAATTTTCAATTTGTATATCATAATGAATTTATTTCAAAGTTACCGTAAATAATATATTATGTTTTTTTCTTCCCATCATTCTCATTCTATAATTCTTTGTATCTTGGAATTAACATTCCTTTTTGTCATTGTTTGAAAATCAATTAATATAAAAAAGTATTTATGAAAATAATTAGCAAATATTTTTACGCATCTTGAAATGTAATTTTATTGAAGAACATACTACATGTTTCAATCTTTTGGTTACAAAAATGAGTAATATGTCTTATTAAAAAGAGGGTGATTGTGACGATGCTACAGTAATCTAAAACTTTTTTTATTTGAAACTAAGGGAAGAGGGGGGATGTACCCCCTGTGTCCACCTAATTTTGGATCAACCCGCATTGTATACAAGTTGACATCATTTTTGGCGACTTGATGACCATTTTGGGGACCATTTTTGGCTACTTGTTGACCATATGGACGTTTTTGGAAATTCTGGATTTTTCGAGAAAGCACAGGAAGGTGGGGGGATCTCTAGGCAAATCACTTTTGGCGTTTTCCTTTAGTTGGATTCAACTTTTTACGACCCACTTTTACTAACTATACCTTAAGCATAAATAAATAAATTACAGCATCACGATTTTTTTTTATATATATATTGAGATAAAGGAAAGTTATTTTCTGAATGTTAATATTTTAACAACAGGGTATTTTTAACAGTTTTGTATTACTGAATTCAATCTTTATATGTTTATATAGGGCCTTGTTGTGATGTCAAGTGAACTGGAGCAGGTAGTGAATAGTATTCTACAAGGCAAAATTCCAAATATGTGGATGAGTAAATCATATCCTTCTTTAAAGCCTCTTGGTAGTTATATCAGTGATTTTTTGAAGAGACTTAAATTTTTACAGGTAAAAACATTAATCTTATTTTTATGAAAACCATACATCATTTAAGTTGAATTACAAATAATATTAGGACATTTATAATTATTAATCATATACTAAACTACTATAAATCAAACTTTAAACTAAACAATATGTAGAAATATAACAAGACTGAATACATCGTATTAAAACGATTACGGTAATAAATTAGCAAACTCTTAAATTTAGGACTAAAATTGTAGGCTTGGGCATTATTTTAACGTCCCAAATTTTCCTTATATTTGCATGTATTACTGAGCCGGAAAAAAAAGGAAAAGAAAATGGAGTATGAAATTTGTTTTGCAAAATTTAAAATAATTTCTAAAAATATAAAATCGCAAAACAAAATACTATAGTAATAAACAGTTATCTATATATTTAAATGAATGTAAAAAAATTAAAAAAGGGAATCAAATTTAAAAATGAAAACATTAAAAACTTTACACAACAAAAAAAGGGAGCAAACTTAGTAGTAATAAGTCATTAACAATGGCAACTGCAGTAAAACATATAAGAATAAAAAATTGTTCATAAAAGTATTTTAAAGGAAACCCTATTTTAAATTCTACATAGAAATATAAGGACCACAATTTTTTTTTTTTTTTAAATAGTTTTAGAAAAATACTTATTCAATTTTAAGATTTAGAATAAGTACTGATGTTGGTTTTAAAACCATTAGTTACTGCATGAAATTTAATTAAATTTTTAGGGAGTTAAGGGGTTAGGTTAAAAATATATGTAAAAGTTTGACTTTTGACAAATGTGTAGTTAATATTTTATGAAAAGCCAAAATGGGATTATTAATTTATTTATGTCATAACTCAAAGAAATTATTTTGTTTTAAAAATATTTATTAAGGATTATGTATACAATGTGTGTGTGAATTCATTCATTTCCTAACTCCTTTCCTTGAGTATTGAGGCAATTCTTTTGATAAATTTTGCTTGGTTATTTTTAATTGATTTATTTTTTAAAAAATTAGAAAATTTCTCTTGTGCTTGCATTTTTTTTTTCTTTTTTGGTATTGATACTTAAAAAAATTTCAGGATTGGTATGATTATGGTCCTCCAAATGTGTTTTGGGTATCAGGA
Source organism: Trichonephila inaurata madagascariensis (assembly GCA_019973955.1). Classification (NCBI taxonomy): domain Eukaryota; kingdom Metazoa; phylum Arthropoda; class Arachnida; order Araneae; family Nephilidae; genus Trichonephila; species Trichonephila inaurata. Next base: position 519,794 of record BMAV01025654.1, on the reverse strand, counting down.
TTTTATTTTACACAAGCTTTTTTGACTGGAAGTCAGCAAAATTATGCTAGAAAATATACAATTCCTGTAGATCTTCTTGTGTTTGATTATGAAATACTTGAAGATAAGCCATATTCAGAACCACCAGAAGATGGTAAATATCAAAGATGTTAATTAATTTTAATCAATGTATTTTTTTAATTAAAAATATATTGATGATTGTATTTTGATTATAGATATTATTCTGTTAACTTATTAAAATATTGTTATAGTGGAGTATATAAAACTATTATTAACCAAGTAATTATAATTGGTTTCAGTCAGTAGCGCACACAGAAGTTTTCCTGAGGGTCGAAAGTCCATCATTATTGTGTCATGCTAGTTTTGATTTTGTCGATTTTGGGGATTGAAAAACAGTAAAAAAACTAATTATTGTATAAATAATAAGTATTAATTAAAAAATTAATCATTAAAAACAAATATTTAAATAAATTTTACGTATTATATACTTAAAATTATAATCAATCGGGAAAAAAATCAAGGGCTTTGGGGGGGGGCGCGCCCGGACCCCTAGGACACCCCCTTGTATGCGCCACTGGTTTCAGTAGTTACTTAATTGTTTTAAAGATTTTGATACATTTATGGGCATTGATGGAAATTTTAAAATTATTGTTGGTGCCAAAATACTTTAAAAAAATTCTTTAAAATCTTCAGGAATTGTCGAGAAATGTATAATTTGATAAAAAATCAAATAGTGTTATGTATTAAATTTTTCTCTTTACATTTTACATCATAAGATGCTATAATCCTAGAAAGAACGTATTATTTTATCAATTTAACATTTGTTAAAATAATTTATGAAGTATTATTCTTTATCTTGAAATAATAAATAACATAGGAAGTTTTATTGAAATAGTTTGAATGTGTGCACAACATCCACGCAACATGTGTGGTCCTTTAGCACCATGAAGATGAGTTTTTTAATCTACCAAGATTTCTTTTCTTCATGTACATCTGTTATTATATATTTCTTCATGTACATTCATTTTGCATATAACCGTAAAATCCGGTGTATAACGCGCACTGGTGAATAATGCGGACCCATACTTTTAGCCGCATTTTTTGATTTTTTGGTATATTCGCCATATAACGTGCACCCCCTTTTTTACGAAGGAACCTGAAGTGTACGTGGGCAATGATATTATGTTTTGAAGTCATTTATTCGAAATATTATCCCAAGATTATTAAAAAATAATATACTTCTAGTTCATAAGAACCCTTTAAGTTCATAAGAAATGTCATTTATGTTAAATAAACAGTATCCCATGTAGAAGCCTTGATTTTTTCCTGTGCTCATCTTATTTTTTATTTTTAAAGCTCTCATTTTTATACCCGGCATATAATGCTCATCTGTAAACTTTGATCTTATTTTTTTGGGTTAAAAGTGCGCATTATACGCTGGATTTTATGGTAAGTGTTTATTTTCATGCACATTTAATTTTAGGTGTATATGTACATGGACTGTTTTTGGATGGAGCCCGATGGGATCACGAAAAATGGATTTTAGGTGAATCTTTACCCAAAGTACTGTATGACAAACTACCTGTGGTGAGATATAATTATGAATCTATTTCTCTATATATCTATTTATCTGTATAGTTTTATCAAGTTATTCTAAGTTATTTTCCTTTGTTACTCAATATATTTTTTAGCCTACTGAATAAATATTGCCCTCCTTCCCTTTTTTTTTCCTGGGAAAACGGCTGTAATAAAGATTTACCGTTTATGTCAAAATATTGCTAAAATTTCATTTACAAAGAATAATTTTCTCTTAGAGAATGCTGTTGTATATGACAGTTATAAATGGAAAAATATTTATTTGTGATATATTTTGACAAAAACTTTTTCTGGAGTTGCATGGTATTGAGAGAAATAACTATTATAT
>BMAV01025654.1:467005-517860 GCA_019973955.1 Trichonephila inaurata madagascariensis | reverse complement strand
TATATATCTGGATGTGTAATAAGTTAATAATACAATCTGTTTCATTAATTTTATGCTAAAATTGTAATATTCGCAAGCACAATGCCGTTCCTTATATTATAATGGCGATTCAATAAAAACATAGCGAAATATTGGCGATAGAGCCAAGTTGGCATCCTTTTTGGCGAACCTGTTGGCAACTTGGCGATGGATTGAACGGTGCAGATGTTAATATGATGTAGCTCCACCTGGTGGGAAGTGCAACAAAGAGGATATGACAAAAACCTTCTCCACAAAAAAAAATAAATATACATGCCAATTTTCATAGTGATCGGTTGAACGGTGGTGTGGAGTGATGCGATTTCATATATACAAACATCCATTTATATTTATATATAGATATTTTGGAATATTTGTATTGAATTTGATATGTACTTCTGTAATATATACTTTTGTGAACCATTTCAAATTCAAGTGAGGAATGGTGAAAAATATGTTAATTACTTGATCGGCAGGATGGTATTCCTCATTTGAATAAACTGTATAAAATCTAAGTCAATCTTTTTAATATTACTCTATTAAGTATGTTGAAGAGGTGTGAATGCGCTTGATTAGATTTACTGAGATTTTAGATTACTTTTTAGATTTACTGAATTGCCGTGTATTTTTGATAAATAAAAGTATATTTGCTACAATCATAAAAAAAATTTTAAAAAGTAATATAAATCTGAAATTGGTATAATTTTTTCTTATGGTACTTTCAGAGAAACTTCAAATGAAACACTTTTTTTCATTTGTAATAACACAGTGCTTTTGATATACTGCAATGGAGGCATACTGCTACTCACACATTTTAAAATGTCAATAAAATATAATCAAAATATTAAAGTAAAAGTATCAGTTTAAATTTGTTTCTAATAAAATATTTTTCCTTGTAGGTATGGTTAAAACCAATCAAGAAAGTGGATTTGGTAGAGAAACATACTTACCTTTGTCCTGTGTACAAAACAAGTGAGAGACGTGGAATATTGTCTACTACTGGGCACTCGACTAATTTTGTTATATCTATGCGATTGCCTACAGACAAACCTCAAGAGCATTGGATCGGTCGAGGAGTAGCTCTTATTTGTCAATTGGATACATAATCAAAATTGATTTTTACAGCTTTGGGATATCTGGGAAATATCTTAAGATATTATAAAAAGTCTTTCAATCCATTGATATCAAACAGAAATTTAGCACACTGTAGTTAGAATATAAAAATTAAGATACAAAAGATATCCAAGTTTTATACTTTAGTGATGTGATTAATAAAATGCATGATAAATTATTTTTTGTTTAATGTAATTTAAAAATAGAAAAAATTTAAAAATATTTTTACAATATTGTAAAAATGTTCCAGGATTTGTACGTATATGTGTGGGGGGTAAATGTATTAGACTTCTACTAATTTTTATATCTATTGCTCTAACTCAATATTAATTATTCCATTAATTCACTAAAGAAATTCTTGTTGATAAAGCAAGAATACTCCTAGTTGATGATAAAACTGAGCAGATTTGTAGTTTAGAAACGTAGAAGTAGCCTAAATTTTTTTTATATGATCATCAAAAATATAGTAATACATCTGTAGCTGTATTAGGTGGTTTTTTGCAAATATATTGTGTATTTAGAGTATAATTAGAAGAATTACAATTCACATTATCTGAAAACAAATATTTTACAACTCCCCAAATTCCTTTTGTATTATTAAATGTGTGAACTAATATAAAAGGTGCTTTTTGTTTTTTAAATCTGTGATATTTCCCACCGTTATATTACAAACAAAATTTAATTCATGTTGAAATATGTATCAAAAAGTTCCTATTTACCTGTGATACAAATATAATATTGTGATAAAAAAATATTGATATTTCAAATGTATTGTTCCTGAATTATAAATTCTCTTTATGTTTACATGTATTATATGTTATTTTTTTGCTTTTATACTTTATTTCCATTCAATGATGTATTATTTTTCAAAGAATTTTCTTTTTCATTATTTATTATAAGTTCCTGGTTGGAACTTTTGTCTGAATTGTGATATTTTATTTTTGACATGGCATGACTATTCCAGCTGTTGATATATAGGAGATATATATAGCTTTTTTTGTTGTTTATATATTTAAATGTTTGTATGTTTACCTTTCAGACTTAATTGTTATATTTTTCTTATGATACATGTATAAATTTATTTGTTTTAGCACTAAAATGATAATAAATTTTACGTGATATTTTAACATTGAATTTATGTTCCATATGAAACATTTCTCTTTATTTCAATATCATTTTTGAGGAATTAAATGTGCATTCTGCATTTATTTCATCATAACACATTTCCAAATTACCTTTTTAATTTGAGGAACATTTCTCATTTCCACTTAAAAAAAAATACTATAGTATTTTAGAGAAAGGGGAAGCATACTATATATATGTTGTTTTTTTTAAAAAAAGCACAGAATATATTTTTTAAAATTGGATAGCATCTTCAGGTTTTGAATTATAATACTTATCTTCCATAATTTTAATAATTTCAATTTTTTATAAGGCTTTAATTTTATTTTCATTTAGTTCGAAAAATTTAATTCCATTTAGAAAAATATGCCCTAAGATATTTTATGGAAAATTGTCCTGATATTGGTATATATATATAACCCAGCCAAAACAATATCCAGAAATATAATTCTTACTTCGTTTGTAAGTTATCTGTGCTTAATTTGAGTTGCCAATATTTACAGTATTAAGGTACTTTTATAATATTTTATAATTTTCCACAAATTATATAGTGAGATTGAGAACAATAAAGATACCGTCAATGTAAATTGATTCACTCCCGATTCTATTGTTTCAAAAAAAAGAAAATAGAAAAATAATCATATATTTTTATGTCTTGTATAAAATTAGAAATAAAGCACCACTTTGAGGTAAATCCTATATGAGAACTCTGAAGGAAATTTTCCTCTTTGAATTTGAAATGATCCATATGCTAGAAAATTATGGCTATTATGCCCATTTGAAGACATTTTTGAATAAGTCCGTCAACATATACTGAATGTTTCCACTTTTAGCATCAAAATTTTTCTCCTTTTTTTTTTTTGCATCTATAATTTTTTTATGAATCAGATATTTTACATTTCTTCTGTCTTTGAAAGTAAGAAACCCAGTGGCGCACTCAAGGGGGGTGTCCTAGGGGTCCGGACCCCCCCAAAGCCGTAGATTTTTTTTTCGATTTATTATAATTCTAAGTATAAAGTATATAAAATGTAATTAAATATTTGTTATTAATGATTAATTTTATTAATTAATACTAATTATTTATTCAATAATTAGTTTTTGACTGTTTTTTGTTCCCGAAAATTGACAAAATCAAAAGGAGCATGATACACGAATGGTGGACTTTCGACCCTGGGGGGCTCGCGGGCCTTGAAAAATTACTTTGTGCGCTACTGAACAAACCTATTACTATGGGAATGAAGTTTGATTTGCAAGTCAAACTCGGTGGTCTAGAGGTAGCAGCTCGCTTCGTAAGCCTAAGGTTGCGGGTTCGATACCGGCTGGTGTCGATAGACTTTCCTGATCCCGAAATCATAGGCACGCATGCCATATGATTATGAGGCATGTAAAAGATTTCGTTATAAATTTGGTTCAGGTACTCTCGGCAATATTTAGCATTCGACGAGAGCTTGAATTAAAAATTAATTCAAGCGTCCAAATTTAGTAGCGAGAACCACCACTAGATGGTGCATCAATGAAATGGCTCTCCCATTTGAGGACCTTTCCGTGTCTTCAAAGGCTTAGATGCCAAAACGCAGCTTATTTGGAAAGAAAGGGAAAAAAAAAGTTTATTTTGCTACTAAAAAAAGGATGGTCATTGGGCTAAAATTATTTTACTAACTTTTCAGAAAAAACTGATATACAGATTATTTGAATTTTATATTTAGATGATTTCAGAATTTCAGGAAAATTTTTAGCCGTTTATATTTGTAATGCCTCAATTCTTGTAGAAAATTTGATGGAATTGTAATAACTTCTCATTTATTTTCTAAACTACTACTCAAATCAATCAATACAAACATAATTATCTTGATTAAACACAAATTATCTAATAAACAAAGTCCTCCGTGTTAAACCAGTCCCAAGAGACTATCTCTTCTTATTACGCCAGACCACGCCCAGTGCGTCGATTTCTTCGAAGGAATTCAATTTCCTTGACCCCCAAAATAGTTCAGCGCTTCCCGCTTCCAAAACACAAGGGACTTTTTCTTCCGTGACCACCTCGCTTGCGGTCAAAAAACGTTTTCCCTTCAAAACACAGCAACCCCTCCGAAACCGCGCCGATTCACGTCAACATTCCCTATTCCTCAGACACTACAGGCATATTATTTGAACTTGGGATTGTATTTTTGAATGATTTTGAAACTCTATATAGACGTCCCATATGTGACTGAGCATTAATATGTTGAAAAGAAATCCCGGGACATGCAATGGTCTACGTACCGCTGTGCTATAAGTGTGCCACGATTGATACACTTAAATGAAATCCAATTATCAAAGGAAACAATACCATATGTGCCGATGTAGATATGTGTGGCTTGATAATAAGCTTGTGATAATAAGGAAGGAATTCTTTCGCTGTCGTGGACGTCTCCAGACATGCTTGGTCTCAAGGAAATAGTTGGAAAGGAGCTTTTGGCTCATGCCTATTCTTCTCCATCAGTGCAATCCCTAATTAATCGTTACCAGACCCTCAGTAATCGAACTTCATAGTGTGAGCATTGGCTGAAGAGTAAGTAGCGAAATGGTTGGCACGAGCTTAGACTCTTTTGTTTCGGACATCTGTCGTTGGTCTTAATGGTAAATTTACGTGTGTCGAATGGTTGATAGTAAAGAATCCGGTGCTGTGTGTGTGTGACTACTGATCTGATAATCGTTGTGGGCCCCCCCCCGGGGTGTGTTTTTTTTTCTTTCCTTAGGTAGACCACAGCTATTTTAACTTCTTTAATCTGCCATAATTCATCCATTCTTGCCAAGATCATCCAATCGTTGCATCAATTCTACACAAATATCGAATGGTTCTTTGATATGTTTGTCTAGTCTTAATCCAATAACACACAGAGTATTTCAAATATCGATCTTCGATCGGCATATCTTCCTAATGAGTACGAATTTATCGCAAAAGACATTTTTTACACTTTTAAATAAATTTCTGCTATCTGTAGGCAACAGATATTTTGATCTGAACATCGAGATTCACTTCATACAGTCAAACAAAAAAATGATAGATGAAAGAAAAAAAATCAATGCCATTAATTGAACAATGTAGATCATAATAATATAAAAATTTAGCATATATCTTTGTACTATGGATTTTTACTTAATTGTTTTAGAAAAAGATATATTAAGTTTATGCAAATTTTATCCAATAGCAAACTCGATGATATATAAAAAAAAAGAATAGATGCGTCATTTCAAAAGAATGTAAAAGCTTTGGGGGGGGGGGGCAATGTTTACAATGTGTGTGTATTTTTATTGGTAATTTATCTAAATGAGAATGTGTGTGTTTTTTCTTGTTAATACTAATAGTATGTTTTTTTCTTTCAAAAATTAAATGTTGGAAGAGGTCAGTGACGTAGATAAATATTCACAGGCCCTGGTGTAAAAAAAAAAAAATAAAAAAAAAATGAGGGCCCTATCTTGGCTGGGTTTTATCCAAGTAAAAGTATAGAAATATTTTAAATATACTAAGCTATACTTTAAAATCAGCTCTTTATCGTGCTCAGCGGAGCATAGAAATGCAAAGCTACGTACTCTATTTACGTATATTAGTTATAAGTTTCATTATTAACAGAAATACTTTTGGACCAGAGGTACTTACAGAAGGCTGACTAAGAAATGTGTCAATTTGGGGTAATTTTCGTTTACTATCCTCCTTCTTGGCGTTGTCAGCGCTTTAACGCACCTACTGGGTTTCTTTCTATCTTTTTTTTTTTTCTTCCATAATTTCAATTTTCTAATTTATCCAATACAATTCGTTTGCACTCGAGTACTTACTGACGTTAAAAGGAAGGAGAAACGCAATGCGCAACGCTACAAAACGTCGTTGGGGAATACCTAGTTAATTATTTACTCAGGAGGATCGAACTCACCCACCAAAGGGCTTAGAGCTACAAAATGGTCCACTGAGATAAACTGGTATATAAAAAAGATATGCATGAACAAGAAAATAGAATACAGTACTAATATAATTATTTTTTTAAAAAAAATACCTCGGAAAAAGAACAGAGGAGGGGGATTACATCAGTCTTTTGCAGATGTGAGTAGATTGTGAAACATTGAAACAGAAAACTAGCTTATTATGAATCATATTGCTATTAAAAATACAGGAATTGCTTTCTGTGCAGGTTTTTAAGAGGTATTAATAAATATGGAAAGATTTCTCGTGGAACTTGAAGCTAATTTTCAAGTAACAGTTTATAGAAAAAGGAAAAAAATTGAAAATTATATTAACTTTTCAATAAATTAAGTTCACAACATTACAAACAACGGAATTTAGGAGAATTCCCTACAAGTTCGAAATTACTTTCAATTGAGCTGTCATGATTGTAGTTGTGTTACAACCTTCTGTATTTACAACTTAAATGTTGGAGAAATTATCGAAAATTTGGCTTGTTTGGTAGTCAGAATCCGAGGGGCCCCCTGAGCTTAAAGGCCCCGGTGTACGGCACCGCCCAGCCCATTGGTAGCTACCCCGCCACTGGAAGAGGTATAAAACTATCTGATCGGGAAGAAGCAATATTCGATATGTTTATTGATCAAAATATTTATACTCGTAATATTGCTTGTTAGATTTTAACCATAGTGACCATGCACTTAGAAATTACATTAAAAATCTTACATTGCACTATGTGTTAAGAAAAAATTCGAACGTCACTTTGATCGATATCGAAGCCGATGCTGATCATTTTGAAACGTCTAAAAATACGAAATTTCTTTACAATCGACTAATTTTTTTAGAAGGGCATATTTCGATTTAATCAATATTAAAAATCAATAATTTTTCATAGATTTATTTCAATCAATACAATTATGTTACCAACACTAATAATTTTGAAGAATATTTTCTGTTGTAATAAATTGATTTTTAATTATGATGACAGATCTCTCCGTATACAGAATAAAACTAGATAAATTTTAGGTATCAGAGAGACAATTCTTTGTTTCAGATTACTGTTTTTAATTTAATACTAGAACTTGGTTGTATAGTTGAATTAATCAAACCAAGCACAGGTTTTGCTCAAAAAGTGTTGAGTATGAATATTCGAAAATAACAATCAATCACAGTCGATGAAAACAGTTTTAAAAATTAATCATAGCTGAATGTTAAAAACTCCATTCTAGAGAAATTGTAGTACTTACGAATTATCGCAACCATATTGGCGACATTATAGGAAACGAAGCACATGGTTGCCAATTCATTGCGTGCGACACAAGCGAAATTAGGGTTGGCAACTTGGCTAGTTATCTTGGATGTTTGAATTGTTGCGATAGTATGTAAGTACCGAAATTGTTGGTAATTTCATATACTCGATGAAATTGCATGACAAAAATTATGTGTGATGAGATTAATTTAAATTTAAATATGTTGCAATGAAGTGAGAAGAATTATGCTTGCTTCGTTCAGTTTTGTAAAACTTATTACACCAGGAAACAAATGTGCATTAATTTATTCTCTTTTTGGCGAGCAATAAAAATTAAGTAATTTTTATAACAGAGCGGCTGCTTGAAAAATAATCTTTTTGAAGTCTTGGGACTCCGGTATGGAAGTAATGCTGAGAGACCACGTTGAGTTCTACAATTTTTAAAACAGGACTCACTTTCTAAAAAAAGAGAAATTTTACTTAAAAAAAATACATATTTTTCTATATTTGTTCAAGAAATTTTTTAAATTTTAATACAGAATATTTTAAGATTATAAAAATAGAATGTTTGTAATTAAATCGTGTCAGTTGTTCATTTTTTTCCTTTCTGAATTCATGTAGGAAATAAAATTTTAAGGCATAGAAATGTAAGACTATGCTGTCATTCTTCAACAATTTCAATTCATACCATGCAAACTTCAGATTGATTCATTCACTAGTTAGTATATTTTAACTATAATTAATACTTTTATGATATTATTTAATCTTTACTCCAGGTTAATTACTAGTCATTTTTTAATTTACTTTCAACAATATGTATACTTTCATAGTCTTGAAAATTTTTTAAAATCATTGTTTTATGTTTATAGTATCGTTTTAAACTAAAATTATATAAATAAATTTCAACAAAAATTCAAATCAGTGCCAAAATTATATTCCTAGTGCACAAAAAAAATATATAAATTTCATGTTTTTTTATGTATTTTCCTATGTTCTTTTTAAAAAAGTTCTAATATATTTTTATCTATAATTTTAGATATGAAATTATTAGCAATGAATTATTATTGACCAATTTTCAATATCAGATTTTTTCTAATTTTCAATTCCTACTATTAGCTCACACTCTCCATATATTTATTTATTTATCTTGGTGGAATTTTCAATCGTTAATAAAATATATTTTAAAGCGCTCCATTGAGCTGAAATTTTATGTACATGATTATTTTGGATGACAATACAATAATTTAATTATAATTAATAAAAATTAATTGATTAAAACTAATTATTCAAAGAATTACAAATACAGCCACGTTGGCATCATTTTTGGCGACTTGTGTCAACACTTGAAAAAAGGTTTCTTTCTCACGTTTTAAAACATTCAGTTGAACTAAAATTTTATATACACGATTGTTTTGGATGACAATACGATACTGTAATGATAATTAATAAAAATGAATTACCACTTAATGTTGTGATTCTGTCATATGTATATACATATTTATATTAATTGTAACTATTTAATAAAAAGTAGCTAAAATAAAATATTTCTTTGTTGATCTAAGAAGGAATTGACTTAAATTTTTTTTTTTTATTTTACTTGTTTTCTTTCTGGAAGGAAAAGAAACGCGTGTCATAAAGTTTATTAATTATAAATAAATATCTTTCATTTTTCTGTTAATGAATTATTTTTTAAGTGAATAAACGGACCTAAATTTCCCTTTATTTTTTGATTGAGTATGGAATAACGGATACTCTGTACACATTACTAAAAAAAAAATCAAATCTATAAGCAGAGATCTACCTTTATAACACAATTGCTTACGTTTATTTTAATCACATGAAAAATATAAATGATAAATTTAATTCCATGAAATATTAATAATCACCGAGAGATGTATTGAATTTAGGAACAGTATCCTTATGGGCAAGAACTGAAGAAAGAATATGCTGGAATCAAGACTTTACAGTAAAATATTACTTACTAAGGGATACTTGAGTAGATTTAGTTTATACTTGACAGTTCAGAGTAAAATACGTAAAAACTTTAAAGTTCTGTAACTTTTCGTTTACAGAAATGGACTCCTTCAGATGACAGTGTTTTTGTTGCTTAGAAATCTTTCTCAGCCAAACAAAAATAAATAAAATTGACCGTTTATCTTTTTTGCAGGCTGGGTGGCGTGGTTGGTTTGTCGTTGGCTTTCTGCACTTAAGGTTGCGTGTTCGACCACGGCCCAAGTCGGTGGGTTTTCACTTATGCGGCATATAAAAAATCCCTTGAGTGTCCGTTTGGCTTGGGTGCTTTCGGCAAAATTAAATTTCTAAATGCAATTTCGCTTCGTCAGAGTTCAGGTGCCTCCCTCTGGTTAGGAAACTGGGCGTCAAAATTACTTGCGGCAATTGGTATCGCCTATAATTTTCCGCACTAAAAGGTGATACTGGGAAAATGTACTAGGTCTGCAAAGGTAAAAAATACCAATACACAGCCCATTGAAAAAATTTATCTTTTTCGGCTTAAATTATCTTATTTTCTTAGCAATAAAAATATTCTTAGTGTTTTAGTAGAGATTTATTGTACCTTTTTGAAATTATTTCACAAGCAAACACAAATATAGCTGCTAGCAAACCGGCAGTCCACATGATCAGAACTCCATAAATATTGTTGATACCGAGAGGTCTCAATGTTGTATCGCTGTAGCCTGTGCAGAGCTTTGAACCTTCCAAATCGGACTTAAAGGTCTTTCCTGTTAAATCGGCATCAACGAGGCGAGTGACTCTAAAAGTGAAAAGGATCCAATACAAATGAAGATTGAAAATTAATATAGCTACAAATAGAAATTAACGAATTATTTTTCTTTTTAAAATAATAATTTTTAAATACATTATATAATTAAACGAATTTAAATTCATACTATTAATTTAAAAACAACAAATATTTAACGTAGATATTAGAGTCTTATCTCTGTCAGATACCAAGTCCTCTTACTAAAAAATCACTAAATGAAAAGGAATTTTATTAATATGTTATGAATTTTTGCTTTATTTCTGGTTTAAAATAGCATTGAAAAATTCACTGTCTGCTATTATGATATTTTTAAATGAAAAAAAAAAAGTCAAATAGATTTCAGAATAGGATATTGTTAGAGATTCTAATAGTGGTTTTTAATTCAGAAAATTAAAAGAAAAAGATTTTTAAAAACCATTATTAATATTTTCAAATACTTTTATTTCAAAACGGCGACTGCGCCCTCATATATATATATATATATATATACAGTCGGATCCCAGTTTAACGAACTTCTATTTAATAAATTTCACGATTTAACGAATTTTCTCTTTCCACGATTAAAATGAACCCCTATTTAAAGTATAATAAACCCCGAATTAATGAATTATTTTAACCGTTGAAAAAAAATTTTTATAAGTTTCAGAAAAAGGTGGATTTTTTTTCCAAAGAACATCCTTTTTGTAAAGAACAGAAAGAAAAAAAAGATTTTACTTGTAAGTAGCAATTTTCGAAGGCAAAGAATACAGAGGTGCATATGAGTCATGAGTGTAACCAACCGTGTTAGTTTTGAATAGGACAGAAAACTCCTTTCTTATTTCATTCCACTCCAAAATACAGGAAATATTATAAGACTTTAACGATTATGTTACATTTGCTAAAGTTTAGGAAACTGTTGATTTGTTGCAGCCAATGAATAGCGATTCTGATGCAGAAATTGATAATGAAACTCTTATCAAAACTGTTAAATTTTCTAACGTTTTATATTGATTGGAAACTGTGGGAACATACCTTATACAGTAGGATATAAATGACATAGTATTTCCTTCTATGCATAAAGTTGAAAAAAGAACTCTTTAGAGTCAGGAATCAAAAAGAGATTGTCAAGCATCTATCAGTCAGTATTTTAAACTTTCCAATTAGTAATTGGCGCGTAATAATTCATTAGTAGCTGTTGAATAAAAAGGGTAAAATTGTTAACTATGGATACTTTTTGTGCTGGTGCTTACTGTAGAATTTCGAAAAGATAAATGCAAAAAATTTGTATTTTGTTTGGATCCCGAAATAACAAATAATCCCGATTTAACGAGCAAAATTTTCGGTTCCAATGAATTCGTTAAATAGGAGTCCAAATATATATATATTATCGTTAAAGCGTGAAATCCGTTATTTCGTAGAATAACTAGGTATTTCATGAAATAACTAGATGAGTCAGTTAAAGTATATAAAATTATTGAATTCTACGATTTAATTAGGCATTCTCTAGAATAATGATTACTCGATCGTTAAAGTATGAAATACGACGCTCGAAAGTTCTTTCAACCAGTTCTAGCTGCTTTGGGAAGAATGTTTCTGATTAGGAACCAGAGATGGCCGAATAAAACATTTGTACTCTATATCAGCGGTCGCCAAACTTTCTGACTTCACGTACCAGTAAATTCATAATTTAAATCCCGCGGACCACTAATAGGATTTTTTAAGTGTTAAAGATATTCATAAAAAATTGTGATCTAAGAACACATAAAATGTATCTAGTTAATAAAATGAAACTTGTAATTGTAACCAAATTACGAAAGCTTTATTAATAAACCACAGTAAAATAAACAAAAACTGTAAAAATAAAACAATTAAAAATGGTTTATTATATCAAACTTTTAGCATTATACATACCTAGTGTGATGGATGTTCCTGCTTAATTGAAATAAGATAATGGATATTTGGATCTAATGTTGTTACTACAAGAGACGGAATACTGCATTTATTTCAAGCTGAGATCGATACCGTGTCTTGATGGTTTTGACAGATGAAAAAGCTTTTTTACATACTAAATAAGTTGGGGAGAATTGAATGAATTTTCATCGCCTGTTCACTAAAAAGGTATTCACTTTTTACAGAAAGCTAAACTGAGATCTTGATAAGGATGAAAGAAATTTAAATTTTCACCACACAAGGATCTATTAACCACATATAACAATGCAACAACAGCAGTAAGACTTAATTACCGTGGCGTTATTCTATGAAGTAGCGTTTTTATAACTTTTCACATATTGTTATTAAAAAGAAATTATGTTTCAATGCATCTTAAAATATAACAACGTGATGAGTAAGTATATTCCACACTTTTCTGGGGACCAACGAAATTTTCCCACGGATCACCACTTTGGTGACCTCTGCTCTAGATATCAGTTCAGTATATGTCAGCGAAAATTAATTTCCATTGAAGAAGCTCCAAATATTGACATAACGCTTTGATCTGTTACAACAGTTCAGAGTTGCTGTACTGGACAAAGATTTAAAAAGTGCTCGTATAAAAAAAATGTTTAATATTAAAAAGCACGTGCTTGTTTCTAAAAATAGTAAGCAGTGTAATCCAAAATATCCTCGCAGCAATCCTAGTTTTAATAAATAATGAAAAGTAAAATAAAGGCATCTCATAAAATTTAAATTAATATTCTCTTACACTTTCGTTTTAAAAAGTTTACAATATGTTTTTATGAAGCAATAGTTTTTCTTCTCAGCATGTATTTTTGTTGGTAATATTTAAATATAATCTATTTTTGCAACATATTCTTTTTTCCCCTTTCTGTTCAACTAATGTTATCAATATGAGCAATAATAAAAAATATATCATCTGCTTTTCCTTGTTATTTATCAATTATTCATCCGCAAAAGCGATAAAATGTATTTTTCGGGAGATTTTAGCTATTTAGAATCAATTAATTTATAAAATATCTTTAAAATTGTTTATTTTTTACTTTAACGGTCATCCTTAGTTATTTCATAGAACACCTAGTTATTTCATAGAGTAACTAGGTAAATTATGAAATGTTTCATCTATTATATGCTAGTTATTTTATGTAATACCTAGTTATTTCATAGAGTAACTAGGTAAAGAATGAAATGTTTCATCTGTTATATACTAGTTATTTCATGTAATACCTAGTTATTCTATGAAATAACTGATTATACACTTTAACGGTAACATATAAAAAAAATATATATATAAATTAGTCACGTTTCGAGTTATGCAATTATCGTAAATTCTTGGATAAATAAAATGGCGTTATATTTTTAAGTAAATGATTACATTTTGCACTATACAACTATCCTCGTTTTTTACTTACCCGTAATTAAAATCATCATAAAGAGATCTAGATATTTTTCTGTGCATTGCAATGGGCAAAGAAAACGGGTAGAAATAGTGGTCTGAAAGATGCATATTACAGAACGCATATTTTTTGAAAAATCCACTTAATTTATTTTTCAGTATAAGGTGTCCATGAAAAATACAAAATTTTCCCTTTTCGACCTTTTTCATCGTTTCATCGGAGAATACAACATCCTGCGGGATTAAGTTCTTTCTTACTTTTTTCAGAACTGCTTCGTATAGAGGAATGCCAGAATTCTGTTGAATTAAAAAAAAAAAAACAGTTTTAATGTTTGATTTTTTTTAATCTTATGAATAATCATAATATCTTATGCTGTCTCTATTCTACATGATAAAACGGTTTTTTTTTTTTTTTTGTAAATCAGAGATTTGCCAGACAGTATATTATAGATCATAGATTCCCAAAGGGGTTCCTACAACCCCAGGGAATCCACGTGACTTTTGAGGACGTCCGTGGCAATTTGATTTGGATGTGCATGCACATTTTATGGTTCCGCGTAGAGTTTAATATAAAGTAAAATATTTGTGCCCCATTTTTATTAATAAGAAAGTTAAAATAAATTAATAATGACTTTTACTCAATGAAAAAAATTTAAGAGTAAAAATTGAAAATTTTTGAGTAAAGCATTATAGATTATTGAGAGCCAGTGACGCACACAAGGGAGGGGTCCTGGGGGTCCGGACCAACCCCCAAAACCCTTGATTTTTTTTCCAATTGACTATAATTCTAAGTATATAGAACATAAAATTTAATTAAATATTTGTTATTAATGATTAATTGTATTAATTAATGCTAATTATCTATTCAATAATTAGTTTTTATTGTGTTTTGTTCCCAAAAATCGACAAAATCAAAAGGAGCATGATACAAGAATGGAGAACTTTCGACCCCGGACCTTCCCCCTTGAAAAATTCCTGTGTGCGCTACTGTTGAGAGCATATTATATTTTAAGCGCTCCATAAAATACAGGATGTACGGGCTTAAAGTATCGAAAAGTTATGGCTTATTATTACAGAACTCCCATCAGAATGTAATAAACTGTTCATCCGTGGATTGGAATCCCCTCTGAGAGTGTTAGGGTTTGGTCCGATCGGCCACATGTGCGCGCATTATTCGGCAATCGCAGACGATAAACTTGTTACACTGACTTTATTAGTAAGGATGTGGACTCCACAGTAAAAGATGCAGTACGTACATTGGTTCACGGAATTTAAGTCAGTCACGTGTGTACAGCAACATATTTGAACGAAATGGAATGTCGTTACTGGCTTGCCTAATAGCCATATCAGGACTCCTACAAAATGAACACGCACACGATTAATAGTGTCTTCTATTACGAAAACTTAAGGATACTTGCTAGTTTGAGATACCAAAGTTCTTTCCCATTAGTGGATATATTTTGATGTCGGAGGATTGACATTCCATTCTGTTCGAACACATCGCTGTACTCGCATGACTGATTTAAATTCCGCTAACCAAAGTACACAATGCACCTTTTGCTGTGGCACCCACACCTTTACTAATGAAGTCAGTGTAACAAGTTTATCGTCTGCGATTGCCGAATAATCCACGCACGTGTGGCCGTTCGGACCAGATCCAAAAAATCTCGGAGAGTTTTCCAATCCACGGATGAACAGTTTATTACATTCTGATGGGTAGTTCCTTAATACTACGCCGTAAGTTTTGGATACTTTAAACCCGGACACCTTGTACAAGTAAAGACAAGCGTCGCATGATGGAAGTCGAGCCGATTGTAGGACTTCTATGTAGGTTTTGATAGGAGCAAAATCTCACCTCTGCATGCAATATCTAGTCTAAAATATGAAAGTATAAAAGAGTTGTACATCTAATCAACAGTTCACTTTTGTTTCGTACAGGATCTCCAGATCTGAAGTGAATGCGACAAATTTCTCTTTGTTTTGATCAGAAAACAGTATCATTCATTGTACTATTACAAAGAAAAAGCACGTTACATAAGTATTTTTTAATACAATCGATATTTGTTGTTGTTTCATATGGCAAAATCGGAAATCACACACACACAATTCATTTATATCAGACCATTCGCCAAAAGAAAATACTGCATCGAAGCCAAAATCTAAAAATTTAAAATTAAAACATGACAAAACTTAAAATCCCTGCAGGATCCCATACAGCATAGATCCGAAGATTGATAATTTAATATCCTATCAGGCTCATCATCTCATTGCGGGAAAAATGTGCTATTATATAGTTTAAAGCAAAATTAATAACATAAATAAATACACATTTTCAAATATCACAGTATTTTATTTTTGCCAAACATTTACCATTCGGAACATCAAAATTAAATTCATAATTTTTATACTATACATTTAAATATAATTATTACACTCAACGATTGATAGCCAAGTTCACTGGCTCACTAAGTATGGAAACAACGGTTATAGATTAAAAAAATATATTCCTTGGCTACATTTTGATGTGTTCAATATGATGAGATGGCAATTTTACCCTCCATTGGGCTATAAGTTCATTTCTGAACTACACTAAAGATGATAGTCCAGAGTAATGTAAAAAAGACAGAACGTTTAATTTTGTATTAATTTATTTTTATTATATTAAATATTTTTATTTAATTTGCATATATTTAATCTGTTAAGCTCTACAATTAATAAGCAGTTTATTTGAAGTTTTAAAAATAAGCATGTGGCAATCATCCTTCTTATAGCAATTTAGCTACTGCAGAATGGTAACACTTTTTAACCTGTTTTTCGATAAGCGATTTTGTTTTTCAATTCCTACTATTAGCTCACACTCTCTATTTATTTATTTATTTATCTTGGTGGAATTTTCAATCGTCAATAAAATACATTTTAAAGCGCTCAATTGAGCTGAAATTTTATATACATGATTATCTTGGATGACAATACAATAATTTAATTATAATTAATAAAAATTAATTGATTAAAACTAATTATTTAAAGAATTACAAATACAGCCACGTTGGCATCATTTTCGGTGACTTCGCGACCCTTTTGGCGACTTGTGTCAAAACGTGAAAAGGCTCTTTTTCTCACGTTTTAAAGCACTCAGTTGAGCTGAAATTTTATAAACACGATTGTTTTGGATGACAATACGATACTTTAATGAAAATTAATACAAATTAATGACCAATTAATGTAGTGATTCTGTCCTATGTATATACATATTCATATTAATTGTAACTATTTAATAAAAAGTAGCTAAAATAAATTTTTCTTTGTTGATCTAAGTAGGAATTGACTTAAAATTTTTTTTTATATATTACTTGTTTCTTCTTATCCCACTTGATCGTTAGAAACATCTAGATTAATTCCATGGATCCGTGCGTTTTTAAACAATGAAGAACTGTAGCAGGACATGAGAGCAGCTGGCTCTTATGGAAGTCAATATGTGTGCAGTGTGCACATAATGTGAGCAGGAGTGGCTTGGGTCAAATTGCGATTCAGAAAAGGAGGGCAAACCTTAAGACCCTCTACATGACGTTGAGCTGAAATATGTCCATTGTGAAACCTAGCAAGAATCGTTTCATCTCGCCTACCACTTATCCCAATCAAAACAACATCGGGACTGTTCCCTTCATACTACTCATGTACGGAGACCTGCCTCTAAGATAAACTAATATCTTGTTTGACCCGGGTAGCAGTTTCTGAGAAAATAAAAAAGTTACCATGAGTAGAATCCTTATGAATGCCTTCTTGGGCCAGATCATCTACAATCTCATTCCCGCAGATATGCGATACCTCTGAAAAAAGATCTTAACATTGGCACTCAAGCAATTTAAAAGCTGAACAATGCTCGTTGTCGTTCTGTCAGTATGCCTCCACCATTTAGACAGATGCTGAATAGAGAGCTGAGGCTATCACTCAATATACAAATATCTGTATTGACACTCTAAGTAATGCAAAATTTCAAAGTCTCCTCAATAGCTAAAAATTCTGTCCGAAAAAATAAGCTGTAGTCAGAGTTATCCAGTGCGACGTACGATGCAGTATGTTCATAATTCTCAAACAAACGAGTCATGATGAAGGGTGAAAGATGAAGCCTCATGAGGTCCAAGACCGTGATGCACCAAAGGTTGAAGTCTGACTTTGCCTCATGTTTGCAAAGAATTTAGCGGAGCATATTGGAATGGCCTTCACACCTTGGTTGGGGTGAGTGATTTCAGTTTGTGTTAACACACAACTTATGTGTCCTGTATTCAACTCTACTGATTACATTAAATATTTATTTTGTTGAAAACTACTGTGTTGCTACAATAAGAAATTACTTTCATCACAACATTAACAGGTGTTTTCAAGTACTTTGTGAAAAAGATGTATAAACAGTTAGAAACTTACTTCAAGAGCTTCTTCAAATTTTATTTCCACTGGAGCAATTCCAATGGTTTTATCGGTTTTAAGTAAATCCGCCATAGTATCTACGTATGGTTGTGATTTACGAACCGTTAGTTTCGACACTAGAAGACTTTGGAAAGCGTTCATAACAAGACTTATTCCGACTATCCATAGTGTTGCTAACACTGGCAGAAATACTGACAAGCGTTCTTTATTTTTTCTGAGAAGATATTTTTCCGATGGATCTAGAAGAAAGAAACAGAAATAATTATTACTTATTACAACAATGTTGATTGTAAACATAAATATTACCACTGGTTCTGTGAGCTTATATGGCTTATTGTATAGAGAAGGGGTGAAATTTCAGAATATGTGTTGACGATATGTATTATTATAATCGAATTGTCTTTTTTAATTAAAATTTTTAGCATTTATGGTTTTTCTTTGATATTATATTTATTTTAGCCTACCTATAAAGTTTTCTAGAGATAACAGGTTTGTTTGTTGTGTTTGTGTTTTAATATTCGTATTTCCGACTTGTATCATGTTGCAGTCAATGTAATTCCAACACCTCTGTAGAGATCGAGAACTATTTGTCTTTCGTAATGTTACACACTGAATAAATCTAATCTATGTTTTGACCATCATAATTTTAGTGACGTGATTATTCTGTACCAATAAATAATAAGTTTGAACTTTGTTCATGGATCTTATTAATTTATTATTTTATTTTAAGCTATTTTCGTTTGTTTTTAATAACTGCAAATTAGATTAGGTCTAATATTTTTACTTTTTGTCATAAGAGCAATATTTTTTGAATGAAAAGGTCTTCTTTTTTCAATTGTAATATACAGATATATTTATATAGACAGGGTATCCCGAAATTCAACGTCATGTGAGAGGGATAAGAGGGGGATTTTATTAGTTTTGGAAAAAATAAAAAATTACGTGTCATTTGGTTAAGTAATGACTAGCAGAAAATGGGAAAAACTAACACCTTCTATTACATAATTAAGTACTGACTCCAAATTTCACAACTTGACAGTGAGTTTTTCACTAGCTGTACAATTAATCACAGTCACAAATAGAGCATGAAAGTTTGCATGTTTAATTAAAATTAACGTAGTTTGTTTGAGAAAATGAATCACCTAACTTTGTATCTTCATAAAAGAAAAACATTTATCACAAACAAGTTACTCAAAACGTGGCCCATGTAGTTAAAATTCCAAAATGGTACAACACTTGCTACTTTTCTATCGATAACAGTTACAGCCCTTTTTTTTAGCACAAAACATTTTTTAAAAAAATAAAATACCAGAGAACAATACTTATATCTGCTCTCAAAGATTCTGAGGAATAAAAAAGATGCAAACACTAAAATTAATGAACTAGAAAAAAAAAATCAAATAAATTTCTCAAACAAGTTTGTGTGATGGTAGTGATATTTATAATTAGTAAGTATTGTAATTAATATTCACTGAAACACGCAGCGTGTACTGTTTTCTCTGCAGTGATATACTTTTTGTGAAAAATTGAGTTTTACAGGAAAGTGCGCTTCCCAACATGAACTTTAATAAGATTATGGCAATGCCAGAAGATGTGAAAAGGGTTACCAGATCGGTGACTTTATCGCCTTTAGTGACAGATTTGGCAAAAAACGACAACGCTCTGGAATCATCGAAAAGTTTCTGGAATCGATCCTTCTGGAAATTTCTATTAGGCTATATAAAAGAATTTTGCATATTTAAAAAATCATGACGCTATCACTAAGGCACTAAGCAAACACTTATACCTTTTAGAAAAATTTTTTGACACCTGAAAATCAAAATTAATGTAGATAAAACCATAACCGTACTCTTCACCAGAAGAAAACCCATCACACCACCTACCCTATATGCCACGCCACTACAAGAGTCTCCGAGCACTAAATACCTGGAAGTTATGCTAGAGAAAACTCTCACATAGAAGCAACAGATTATACCCGTGCGTAATAAATTCCGGAACGCTTTAAGATCTATTTACCCTCTAATTTGCCATAATTCTGAAATTAATATTCACAACAAGGTACTGCTCTATAGTGCCATTCTTCGGCCATAATTAGTTGCGCTTAAGAGTTAGTAATATCATCTTTGTTATTATTATATAGAAATTAAACGAAGGAAAATAAGCAAAAGAAATAACAAAAATATATGTAAATGGAATATGTATTTATCTTACTTTGCTTTAACATATTTGAAAGGAAGTTCCAACAATATCGGCCTATTGTTTCAATCCAGGAGAAAGTTTTTGTCTTTTGTACTTTTATGTACAAAATCGCAGAGGCAGCAGCCACTACAGAAAGTGTAATAATCATGGTCATCCAAACCTGTAAAATAATTTTAATTAAAAACAATATGTAAATAACACAGCTGTTTTATTTTTTAATACATTTCTTTAAAGTATCTTCACTTAATAATGGTGGATAGAAACGGTAGATTTTTTTAAATAAAAAAAAAACACTCCTGCACATATATTACATTGAAAGTTTCTTATCTTTTTAAGAATATGACGTATTTCTCATCATACTACTCATTTCTGTTGGTGCAAATCAATTTCTTCTGATTTAATGCATTATCCACCTTTTACACCCTATTCTGCAATGAAGACGTATGTTCAAGCTTTAATTTTGAAGTAAAAATATGATGTAATTTTTTTATAAATCAAAATTTTAAGGCATCAATCTAATAAATAAATACTATGTCACTGCGATACGAATTTATTTTAAAACTGGATTATTTTTTTTTCTATCTTAAAATGTATTTCTGATATATTAAGCGAAGATCTCCGTAAAATATCGTTAAAATGCGTACTTTCTCCAGGGCATGAAACATGGGTCGACAATTATGCACTCTATTCGAATTCCTCTTTTTCCTCATTTTCCAAGTAAACAAAATGGCGCTGAAATTATGACTAGTACAGATATTGCACAAGAGAGCACATGACTATAGCAATGTGTTAGCTGAAAATAGGTTATCACAGATATTAAACCATCGTCGTTGGCGTTTTACATTACAACAATTTAATTGGAAAATATTCCACCTATTTACCCACTTGGCAATATTTTCCTCCCCATGGCAAGAAGTTTTAAAATTACAGGAATTAATTTTTTCAATACAGCTTATATACGGGTTTCGAATTTTGGAAAAATTTTTGAAGCAAAAACTCACTCTAGGTTTATACAAAGATCGGCTAATATTGAAATATACGTTATATCGTACTTGGCATGCTTTCAAGTCATTTAAGGGTGTTGACTCTTAACTAGTTACGAGGGAGATTTGTGATGGTAAGCAATCGTGAGCTACTTTATTTTTAGTCTGTAATTTTGTAGCGAAGCTTGTAAATCTTTATAGAATAATAGCATTTCTTATTAACAGAGAGACTCTGGAAATACCATATGTGATTTTTCATAGTTTAATGATCTCATTAGTATATTTAAAAATATTTTATCCCTGCTTGCATTCTTAACCTTTTCGTGGGCCTTAGGAAGATTACTTCCCATCTACATGATCTTACAAAATACACCTGTGGGAAGCGCAAAATCCATTAACCTTGCCATTATAACGATGGCAAGACTAATTCCCGCTTCAATTTTGTGCTAATTTACATAATCTAGCGATTATGACATCTGTAAATCGGACAAAAAAAAGATGATACTGAGGAAGAAGTATCTTGTCCAATGCTGTCGCAGTAAATAACGATGTCATGGGAGGGGTTGATCGCTTCGATCAAAGAAAAGAAATATACCAAATAAGAAGATGTGTAAAATGGTGACATAGTACCTTTTATTTTCTTATTCACTCTGCCATCATAAATAGTTTCTTACTGCAGCAAGTGAACAAAGGAAACAGAAGTTTAGACCAGCTAACATGCCGTGTAGCATTAGCTCGTCAGCTAATAGACGGATATTCCTCAAGAAAAAGGAAAGGACGTCCTGATAGTTTCCAAGCAAAGAAGTATGTAGTTCCAAATGATGTGCGCTTAGCCAGATTGGGAAATCATAAACCAAAGAGGGTTTCTAACCTTAGACAATGAAAGAAATGTCTCAGAAAAGAGTACCCGCTACATGTATGCAGAATGTGATGTCCCCTTGTGCATTGCAACATGCTTCTCATCTTTTAATGGCAAATAATCCCCATTAAATTTAATTTTCTTTATGACGGTGAATGGTTCCTTGAGAAGTATCCTTCCCACCCTTACAATTTAAATGTGAACATAAAATCCGGTTAGATAAAATATATTTCCCTAAATGCTATTGTTTCACTGTTAATAAAACATAAAAAACTGCGAGAACTCAAAAGAGAAATAAATGATCCACGAAAGATTAAATAACTTTTATTTTTGTCTTACAGTATTAAATTTAATTTTTAACACGAGAAATATTATTTAAAAAGGCTAATTAGGATTTGTAATCTTAACCTACACATATTTGAGACTTTATAAACTTAATTTTGAACATTAGTTTAATCAAAATGTATAATTAGCCTTTTCATGCTTTGATTGATTTAAAAAATGCAATAGATTTTTTTTGTGTGTGTATAAAAGCAAATATATTTTAAAACCTTCATTTACTGAGTTGTTCAGAACGCTGAAATAGAGAAAGAATCCAGCTTCTTGAATCTTTTTGCCAGATAAAATTGTAAAAGCTTCAATGGTGATAGGATTCGTAAAATAAGCAAATTCCAAGATTCCTGTTTTGGGTATAATAGGATTCAAAATAAAATCCACTTCCTGCAAATAAAAACCAGAAAAACTTTGTCTGCAATCAAAAGTTTAATAAAGTGTTAATTCAAACAATGCTTGTGATCTTCACATGTGTTCTCTTATTATGTAAATATAACAGGTATATCGTGCTAACAAAAAAAAATTAGAAATTCTTAGTAAAACTTTTCCAATTATTAAGAGTATTGTAAAAGAGATAGAAATTTATAATTCTCTCAGTTTAAATGTGGTGGTTTCTATTAAAAACACGCACATTACACTTATCTCTAAATATATATCTTAAATAGTTAATATTGTTAAATTCAATTTTCTTGTCAGTTTCATTTATCTGTGAGATTTGAATAAGTATTACATTACGATTCTGATTGTTTTTAGAACATTTATAGAATTCTTACATAAAATTTATCCAAACGATATCAGTTCAAACTAAATAATACTGTATTTTTTAAACAACGAATCAAATATGTTATTGAAAATAAAGTTCGGTTTATTCTAAGAAACTTTTGAATTTTGAAAACATTTCTATAACATAATAACATTTTAATAAAACACGTACTGTAGTACATGATACATAATAAATAATGTTATATAAAAGAATCTGAAGAACTTTTTATGTGATCACTACTGTCTACAAGGTGGGTTCAGATTTTCTCTTGTAAAGATTTGTTATATTTTTAATTCCTATATCAACATAGTTTTTCTCTTTCAAATTCATAATACATTTGATTAGCTGGGTAAAAATAACTGTATCTTTTAAACGCGAAAAGACTTCAAAACAGTTATTTTTTAATTCATATAAAATAATCTTATTATCTATTTAAAATATTTTAAATTTAGTAAATATAACAAAATACACAAGGGATCAGGTTCAGAAGAAAAAAAAATGAAATTAGAAGTTAAAGTATCTATATATAAATGAGTGTTCACTTCTATTGAGTCAGAGTTTTTTTTTATGGAATTAATATATATAGCATTAAAAAGGCAATTTGACAAAGATAATGCAACTTAAAAAGGCAGGAAAATCATGAGAATGAAAACTCACCTTTCTGTATAACATACCCACCATGCCTGTCCATGTATTGTTCTCCCAAGATCCATAATTATCATATGGTTCTCTGATAAAAATTATCCTAAAAAGATAAACTTGCTTGTGGATAATGTTACATTTCTTGACTGTTAACTACAATATTAATAATATTTTACATTTCATATACTTCAAGAATTTCATTCATTATTTAAAAAACTACAAACAGCGGCTTGTGGTTTGCACAAGTACTATGTTATTTTCACGAAAACAAGGGGTGGACCAATTCCAATTGTACATCTTAAAATAGTGTAAATAATTTATAGCTGGATGTCTAATTCGTTAAAATTACTTTCCGTTGTATTTATTTTATGATAAAAATTGTAATATTCACAAGTAACGCATCGCCTTACATTATAATGGCGTTTCAATGGCAACATAGCAAAATATTGGCGTCACAGTTAAATTGGCATCATTTTTGGTGACTTGGCGATTATATAGATGCTTCTGGAAATTACTGGAGAAGTCTATAATATCACGATCTCAGCGGATTTTTCTCGAAAGCGCTGAAAGGTAGGAGGCAAATCCTTCTTGTCACTCCTCTTCAGTTTAATTCAACTTTTTGCAAATTTTTCCTTATATATAAATAAATTTATTACAGCATCACGAGAAACTGTCTTTATTGAGAGAGAGATTTCTTTTAAAATTTCTCGCATTATAATCTTATCTTATCCCTACTTTCAAGAAAAAAGATGGATTTAAGTTCTGATTTAGATACAATAACCAGTTACTTGGATTTGCAGTTTTTATTTATTCCAATATCTGGAATGTCTATTAATGAGATTAAATACAATGTGTTGATTATTAAAATTTTTCTATATTTATGTACTTTCTTTAAAAAATACTTGACATTCAATGACGTAGGTTTTTTTTTAAAAATACAAATGTAATTATAACAAACACTCCTTTAAGAGGTAATATAATCACATAAGAGTATATATGAATATTTATAAGAGAGAATTTATATGTCTGTTGAAAATATAATAGAATAAGCATTACACTGATGTGCATATATTTCAGGAATATTTTGAAGAGCACAACTAATACATTGTGGAGAAATAAGTTAATAAAAATTAATATAAAAGTACCAAATCAGTAGAAAAATATTTCTTACGTAAATATCGGGAAAAAGATATCTCAGGGTATGAAAAGGATATCAAATTTTTTATACACTCCACTTGTAAATATGCAGAAGATAAATTAAATATGAAATTAAAGAATTTTTCTAATTTTTTGTATGGAATGTTTGGAAAGACATTTGGACAAGTTTACACAAAGGAAAATAGTTAATAATCCTGAGAAAAGGTATAATATGAATTTGATAACGGTCATAAAGCTGTTTTTAATACACAAAAACCCTTCAAAAATAGCGGAATATCTTCTAAATCTTTTGAAATATTCCTAGTAGTCATACAGAGAAAATATGCGATATGATTTTTTTTTAATAATCTTTAATTAAGGAGAGCGATTGCGATTGTGGTTTTTTTTTTTTTTTTTGGTGTAAGAGTCGATTTCGGCTATACTGCGCCAAACATTTGTGGACTATGATCTGGACATAAAAAGAAGAAAATGAGAAATGGGCTGACAAGACAGAGGGTTGAAAATGGAGAAGGATCACTAGGGTACCCCGGGTTAATTAATTAAGAAGAGATCAGTACCAATAAGCAATACTCCTCAGAAACTGTAGGAGGAAACAAAAGGCCAAATGTTATGAATTTTTGTTGCCATATTTTATAACAGTAATGTGCATTATTTTGCCTAATAGGATAAATGATAGTATTAAGTATTTGGAACTTATTTCATAGATATCAGGTTTCATGGCCATCGGTAGCTCAGTTGGTAGCGCTGTGGACTGTAGATGTTTTGGACACAACGTTATCATTAAGTTTCATGTAAAATTCTGTTAATTCTGTCACTACTTTTAGTGTCTTATTTTTTTTTTATTCCTTTTAATAATACGATCTGTATAACTTAAAATACTTCCTTTAACCATTAAGGTATTCGACTACGTTCGGAACCTGATTTTGCAAAAGCGTGTAAATGGATAATATTTATGATATTTAGTGTCACTTTGATTAGAATACATGTATAAAATTGTTTTAAGGACATTATGACAAAAAAATTATTTAAATATAATGTTTTTTTCAAAATGTTCTCCTTTTGTAAAAAATGCTTCTGTTGTATTAATATTTTGCCTGTATTCAGCTGAGACCTCTGTACAGAGGCTCAACTAAAATTTTGAAATGCATAACTTGGAAGTCGGTTTATCCATGTTTTACGTAAATAGAAGGGAGAAATTTTAAGAAAACACGCCGATAATTATTTCAAATGGTTGTAACTCTGAAAATAATTTGAATTTTTAAAAAATCATAGTTGAGCCTCTGTACAGAGGTCTGAGCTATATACAGGCAAAATATTAATGCAATAGAAGCATTTTTTACAAAAGGAGAACATTTGGAAAAAAGGTTATTCTAAGTTAAGTTTTTGCCAAAATATTGTATTTAAATAATTTTTTTTGTCATAATGTCCTTAAAACAATTTTATGCATGTATTCTAATCTAAGTGACACTAAATATCATGAAAATTATACATTTATGCGCTTTTTTAAAATCACGGTTCCAAACGTAGTCGAATACCTTAAGTCTTCATCCTTTCTGTTCCCTCACATATTCAAACTTAGCGGAGCTCTTTGGGCTTTTTTAATGCAAAGCATTCAGTAAATTGAGGTATGAGAAAGATGTTTCTAAAGTATTTTGTGATAATTGAGCAATCATATAAAAGAAATGTGTTGCTGTAGTTACTAAATAAAAATAAATGCATAATACCTTTCTTACTGATCATTAACCTTCCAAAATATTTATTTCCATTGTCACTGAAGTTTGAGGATAATTCTTTTGTTTGTTTTCGCTTAGAAACCATTATTCAAATTGTGAATGAATTCTGATAGCAATTTACTTAAAAAGTTTAAATTTCACTTGACTATTTGTTATCTACAGATACGAAATATTGCTGCGTATCTCTGAGTATTTCATGATGCTGTATGACTATATATTGTTTTTTATTTATTGATATCTAAGTACTGACATTCATTTTTTGCCTGCATTAAAAACATTCTTATAAGCCCGGCTTCTTTTATTTATTTATTTATTTTAAAATTCTTGAATTTTTAGAATGGAATTCCTCTAAATCTGTACTCTGCGGATCTCTACTCTACAAAAGAAACATGCCCGTCAAATTTTAAGTGTGCAAGTCTAATAGTTCCGGAGATGATTGTGGTGAAGGAGTCGCTTTTCTCCTATATATATAAAGAAGACTACTTAATATTAAATGAAAAGTTCTAACAACAATTATTAAATTGACAATTTTTAAAAAAATCCTATTATTTTTATTATGATAATTTTGTTTTATGGTTAATGATAAACGTATAACTCGATAATAATTAAATGATTTAATTGACATTTTTATTAATCAATGTTATTAATTTAATTAATTTGTTAATTGACATTATTATTTTTACCTATTTTATAGAGTGCAAAACTTATCAAAGAATTTAGATGCAATTAGAAAGTCTAGTACTTTTTTAATGGAAGGGTTTTTTTTCCCTCTCTCTTTATTGCAAAATAACAAATGCGAAATATCAAACAACCATTTTTTTTTTTAAAAAAAAAAAAAAAAAAAGTAGTTTTTAAGGCGAAAGGATATATATGATAACAGATTATTACTAGTTTTATTGTGTTTCATATACATATTTTTTTCATTTATGATTTATAAACACATTTTTTTTTATTTACGATTCATAAATATTTCGATTTAGTTTTTGTATTTGTGCGATGAATTTATATATAATGTTTCAAACAATCTTAGTTGTTGAAGAATATTAAAGAAGCAGCTGTTTACATTTGAAGTGATATTTGTTGGTATAAATGCCCTTTTGTCAATAAAATTTCTTCGCTTTTTAATTTATTCCATTTTGTGTTGCATTTCATTTTGGAATCGACTGTATTTTTTTAATTTCTCAATCCTGTTTTACTTTTTAATCAGCTAATTATTTTCAGTTGAAAAATTAGTTAAATTTAATATATCTACATTTAAATAAGATTTTATGCATTTTCTAATTTTAAAATATTTATTAATATAAAATATTATGCTTATATGAACACCTCTGAAATCTGTTTAACAATTTGTCTTGCTATAAAAATGGCTTCATGGGAAAATGAGATATCAAATTTCAGGTATATTTAAATTTCTAAAATTTTAAGAAATGCCTTGCTTTTTTTAAGGATAAAACTGGACAGATTGATTCAAAAATAATGTGATCAAATTCAGAGCATCATAATTTTTTATTGAATTAAACTATGTACCTGAAATTTTCAATGTGGTTTCCTTTATCATTTTACACTTTACGTAAACTTTTAACCCAAGCCAAAGGAGCTTTTTCGACTAGTTTTGGGAGTATTTTTCCAACTTTCTCTTTGATTGTTTTTTGAAGCCCTTGTTCTTTACGTTTATTTAATTGTTTTCATAAGTATACCCATAAAAATTAATTGAAAGGAATTACATTAAGGGGAGAGTGGTGGTCATTTCTCAGGAAGAAGAAAATTAACTTTTGATCTTTCAGCCATTTTATATTTGATTTTGCGGTATGACTTGGTGCAGAATGTTGCTCAAAAACAAAGTTTCCTTGAGGGTAAAGATGCTTACTTCATTTGATCAAGTGTTTCAAAACTTTATTCTGATATTATTTAGCATCAATTTTAGCCCTTTGGGTATACAATAAAAGGGGTTTTGTTAAGCCTTGAGTGGTCATTCCCATCCATACCATAACACCTGACTGCCAACTTGCCTTTTGCAAAACAGTTGCGTCTTTATAACGCTTTTTGCGTGGTATTGTATTGTATCTTCAATTTGCCAGTTGTGAATGATAGATGAAACATTGTTTCATCCGAAGTTATCTATGCTTTGTATCTATCTTTATGTAACATTAAATCCAGAGGTTTTTTTTTTTTTTTTTTTTTTTTTTACCCTTTTTCTACAGTTTTTGTTTAGATTTAAAGACAGACTGGTTTATTCACTTTTTTTATAGCCAATTTTCTTTATCTGACGATAAATTATCGATTGCTATGCCTATACTTTCTTTGCCAAAGTTCTTTGACGAAGAGGATTTTCTACAGCGATAAGTCTTTTAAGCTTCTATTTTTCTTTTTCACCAAGAACTCTTTTTGTCCGCAATTTTTTTCTGGGGCTTTTGATTTCCAGCTAAACCATATTTATTTTCAAAGTTCAGATAGTATATCCATCATAAAAATGTCTTTTCTGACTTTTAAATGTTTTATTTATAATAGAATTTCAGCAATCATCTTTCAAAAGTTTTACAATTTTGCTTCGCGTTTGAGGATCTAATTTCGGGGCCAAAAATTACTCCCCTTAATAAAAGTAGTTAGATTGGTAATTAAAAGATTCATTTTTTAAATAAAACTAATAATAAAGCAAGCAAAATTTACCATAAATAGTTGTATGCTTTTAAAATTGGTCACACTAATTATGAATCAACTTGTGCGTATCTGCTTATAGAACATACAAGCATTGAAAACTGTTAAGATGCTAGCACATTCACAAACTTTTTTTGAATTTTAAAGTAATATTTATCTTCAATTAGAGTTACATTTCATCTGTTTACACAAATTACTTTGCACATCCAACTCACTTTATTCCGCGATTCTCTTTATATTTAAATAAACACAGTTTTACTCAAAATGTTCATTAATGTATTTTAAATTTAAGAACGGCATCCCTAGTGATTTGTATGTATATGTAATTAATTTTTCGAAAATTAATGTTAGTGTAATTTTTAATAACATTTAAAACGCTTACTTCCAGTTCATCTTTTTTGCCACGGCTCTTACGATCTCAGGTATGAAACCATCCAAGACGGAGCTTCCATTTACGTTCTTAACGATTACGAATGGCGGCAGCTGAAAGTATATTTATTATACGGATTTTACATCTTTTTATAATAAAATGAAAATTAGAATTATGAATTTGTTCAACAGATAAAAATCAAGTAATTTATATAAAAGGGATTCTTAATATATTATCAAAATAATTTGACATTAAATTAAAGCCACATTACGATTAAAGGCAAAATATCGTTTTATTTAAAATTGTCTTCTTATGTACCTCAAATTATATAAATTCTTGACAAAATATAATTTTATATGAGGCCAAATCATCTAGATTAGAGTGTTTCAATTCGAAGAAAAATGTTTTAGTTTTTATGAATGAGAAAGATATTTTAAGAGCAATTTATAATTTCACAGAATTACACACACCATAGATTCTATTCATAATTAAGAAACATTCATGTTAAAGTATTCTAAAACATAGTAAAAGAACTTGGTGAGTTTATGTTGAATGCTGATGGTCTGATAACGATGATTTAACGACGGTAACAATAATTTTATTTCAGTAGAAAAGATTGCAAAAACATTTATTATTTTTTATGAATTCTTATTTATTTATTTTAAAATTAATTAATTTGAGCGCGTTTTGAGTCAAATAAGATATCCCAGAACATTTTAGTTTTAAAATTGGTATATCTTTTAGAATTCAATTATTCTTAGTAATTCCTTTACAAAGAATGAATCAATTTTTTTAAAAAATTTATAAGAATACTTATAAATTTTTCGATAATTTATAAACTGTAGAAAACAATAAAAATATTTGTGCTTTGTTAATATCCTTTTTAAGTTTTTCCTTTGTTCGCCATTTTGAATGATTTGTTCTCTGTTGTTTTGAGTTAAAGATTTATGTCCGTTAAAATTCTTATTTATTCTTTTATTTAAAATTCAAATTATTCTTAGTTGTTCCTTTATTTAAAATTCCAATTCTTAATCATTCC
Organism: Trichonephila inaurata madagascariensis; assembly: GCA_019973955.1. NCBI lineage: Eukaryota > Metazoa > Arthropoda > Arachnida > Araneae > Nephilidae > Trichonephila > Trichonephila inaurata. The sequence continues at coordinate 487,155 of BMAV01025654.1, read as the reverse complement.
TTTACTTAAAACTCTTAATATTCTTAATTATATTCCTTATCATTTTTATAATTTATAAGAATGCATATGAATCATTTGACAATTTCTAAAAGTGTATTGAAAAATATAAATATTTGTTTTTTAATATTTCAAGTTTTTCTTATTCCTCCTTTTGACTGACTGATTCTCAGTATATAGTTTGTCTCACTTTATAAAAATCTATGGAATTGAACAAATAATGATATGCCAGCATTTTAAATACTATTTAAGAATCAATGCTTAAAAAAAAATAGTAATTGTTGTAACTTACATTGGAATAAGCGGCGCGTATATTGAGCAGTTCACCTTTCGATGTCATTTTCACTTTTCAAACAAACCCCATTTATTTGATTTTTTTAAAAGAGGTGACGAAAGCGCGAAAGCAAGCCCAAGAATTCTAAAACAGCCAACTATAATTCCGTTTTTCGATTACAAAAGGAACAACTAAGATTCTGCATGGAGGAATATACGCATTTTTCTACAATGGCATTACACATTTATAGCCCTGACTTCTTAACAATAAAATATAACTTATGAGTTCATAGAATAGCAATATATAACGGTAAAATATGGAATAATTTCACATCAAAGATTAATGTTGTAGATATGTATTTGGTTGCGTGTGGTGGTGATTTCTTCATAAACCAATGAACGTTTGCGTGACATTTGGGATTTTTTCATAACAAACTGTTATTTTGCTTTGCACATGCAGTACATTTTATTAGTATTTATTTATTTATGAACTTTGGTCGTAAAAGTACTATTTTGCACAAACGAGAACACCTGTTCATGAAAGTAAAGGAGAATGCAGTTTTGTTGTACTAAACGCTAAATAAAATATTATCACAAAATGAAATACTTAATAAATATGTAAATATGCAATATTCTACTATACTTTTATATGTTCCAATAAGAGAGCGATGTCAAGTGTTGTTATCGACTCTTGTTTATTAAACTATTTATGAACTAACCAATTAAAATGATTTAACCCTTTATCTACCGCATTATGATTTACTTAAATTTTTTCAAGCAATATTTTTTTTTGAATCACTACACAGAAAATTAAGGGATATGCATAAATAAAAAATACTCAGCTTTGGGAAATTTAATCCGTTAGAGCTAATTAATTAAATTGGTACTTTAAAGAACCGTCAGTTCTCAAAGGTCTTTCTAATAATAAGAAAAGACCGAATGACTTTTTTAACGCAGTTTCAACTCTTAAAAATGCTAAATAACCGCGAAGAATGTTAATATTTCACACACACAGCACAAAACATTTCTTTTTAAAGATTATTAAATTTTTAAAATTTGTTTACTTTTTTTACACATTAACTTTATTCGATGATATTCAACGGAACGGTTTTCCTCTTTATAATAATACACAAAAATTCATTACACGCTGTGCATTTTGTGTGAGTTTTCGATTGAAGGTTTTTAAAGGTATCCGACTACGTTCGGAACCATGATTTTAAAAAAGTGCATAAATGGATAATTTTCATGATATTGAGTGTCACTTAGATTAGAATACATGTATAAAATTGTTTTAAGGACATTTTGACAAAAAAAAATTTATTTAAATACAATATTTCGGCAAAAAATTAACTTAGAATAACCTTTCCTCAAAATGTTCTCCTTTTGTGAAAAATACTTCTATTATAATAATATTTTGCCTGTACATAGCTCAGACCTATCTACAGAGGCTCAACTATGATTTTTTGAAAAAATTTCCATTATTTTCAGAGTTATAACTCATTGAAATATATATAATTATCGGCGTTTCTTTTCTTAAAATTTCTCCCTTCTATTGTCGTAAAACATGGATAAACCCACTTCTAAGTTATATATTTCAAAAATTCTAGTTGAGCCTCTGTACAGCGATCTGAGCTATATACAGGCGAAATATTATTATAATCGAAGCATTTTTCACAAAAGGAGAATAGTTTGAAAATGGGTCATTCTATGTTCATTTTTTGTCAAAATATTGTACTTAAATAATTTTTTATTAGAATACTATTCTTAAAACAATTTTATATACATTTTCTAATCTAAGTGACACTAAATATCATAAATATTATCCATTTATACGCTTTTGCAAAATCACGGTTCCGAACGTAGTCGGATACCTTAAAGCACTGCATCCTGGGGTAGGAAATGCTGTATTTTCTTAACATGAACTGCAGCACCTTAAGTCTTGTTCAGTCTCTTGATTATCATCTTAAGAATCTAACCAAAATTCCAGCAGATTATTTGCTGTGACTTCTTCATCTGAAAAATCCTCTGTCAGTACATCTCTGATTTCAGATGGTAGGCTCAATAATAAATACAAAGCCTCTTGAAGACTGAGCTTCTTTTTTTTCAGAAATTCTATAAAAAAAAACGGGGGGGGGGATAATAATAACACCTTAAAAATCTCCTATTATTGTTAAACCTCAGTTACACATAAATAAATCAAGATGCTGTTAATTTTTTAATAAAAATAGATATTTCAGATAGAAAGTGGCAAGAAAAGCAAGCTCAGATTCAAATTTTGAAATTTTTTGAAAACTTTAAAATGAAACAATAAAAATGCACAATAAATAAGTTAAGTTAAAAACAAATGCCAAAAAAAAAAGCATAAGACTATTACGCTATAGTGATGACTCTACAACACAACAAAAAAACAACACACACACACAAGCTACACGGACAAAAAAAACTATAAGGCCTTGCTCTAACATGGAGTAAACTGTTGGTATTTATAAGTACCACGAAGTTATTCAAATGTAAAATTAATTATATATACTGTTCCCTTAAAGTAAATAGTCAAATCGTTTTCTAAGATCTTCATTAACATACAAAAAAAAGACACTTACCTTTTGATATTAACTTCTTTTTCGGAACAAAAATGACAATCTTCTAAATACAATCAAAATATCAGCTGAAAACGCAACTTCTGTTATAAAACTATTCGCTTCCCCGCTAAAATACTCATCATAGAACCCGTGCTGCCATATATCTTGGAAGAGTGGATTTAAAAGAATATTCCTGCTAAGTATCGTCAAAGTATTCGTAAAAATGGTTATTCTATGTAATTTTAAAGTGAGTGGTGTAAGTACCACTGAAAGATTTATTAACTGAAGGATTTTATTTCTTCTAAAGAAGCAGTTTTAACCCTTTATCTACCGTCGGTACTTATTACTGTCGGAAAAAGGGTTAAAACTCTCTCTCTCTCTCTGCTTCTTTAGATGAAAGAAAATCCTTCAGTTTCATCGTAATCAGTTTAGATCAGTCTAGATATTTGCTAAGCTGTGTACCGAATACTCAATGGGATTTTGGTAATTTTCACTCAAATCTTCAGGAATATCTTAAAAATTTACGTACAAAAATGCTGCTTTTAATAGTGTTTTCTTTTAAGAGTAAAACAGCTTTCTATTCTACAAGATTTTATGGCCACAGTAGCCTAGTGATCAAGGTAATGGACTCGTGGTTGGAGTGTCTTGAATTCGAGTCTAGTTCCGCTGTGGATCTGCCGTGTAGAGGAGGCCGCTGCACGTCAGATCTGCCAAGGCTAACAATCCTTCCATTGGTGTGGTGTTTGAGAGAGGGGTGTGAGCTCAGGTGACGTCTTCGTCACTTGACCTAGGCTCAAAATTACGAGGTCCGTCGCGAATAGCCGTAAATATAACTCTCATTCTACAAGATTTTTTAAATGACATACATTTGTTAGGGGGAAAAAATTGATAAAAGCATATTCTAAATTTAATTCATAAATATAAATAACAAATTTAAATTTAATCTATAATAATAAAATTTAGCTCGTATATTTATTTAAATAACGTGAAGATAAATTTTTAAGAACTTTATTGGTCATCATTTTGTCGTTCTTAGATAAGTCAGATTTATAGTATTCCACAAATACAATATGATTTCCTCAATTATCCTCTCATCTGTAAGAAAAGTCTGAAACTGTTATTTGGTTTTTCTTAAAGCCTCAATCCTTCTGGTATGGAATTGGCATATTTAACATTTCTAAATTTCTGGATTATAGAAGTCTTTGTCTGGATTTTGTTTGCTCTAAATTTTTATTTCTTATTCTTTAGTAATACTTGTTTCTATAGCTTTTCTGTGTGATTATTTAGTGCTTTTTTTATATGATTATTCTAGTTTATATTCTTTGCCCCGTTATAAATACTTAATGTAGATCAGATGTGTTAATGTGTAGATGTGTAGATCAGATGTGTTATAAATACATCTGAGTATAAATCTGCATTCAAATTGAATTACTTAATACAATTAATATTCAATGACTTATTTGATGGGATAAACTTTTATTATATAAAATTAAACACGGAAGAATTTATTGTGGAACGCAAAATTATGACCTGCTAAGAAGAAATTCTACTCTTTTCTAACTTATGTCTATCAGGTAATTAAAGAATGGTTGAGAAAAAAGTCACATATTTAAGAAGAAAGAGCTAAGGAAATGCAAAAGATCCCGAAAATGTTAGAGAATTACTGACGCTCTTATCAAGGATCTGTTTAAAAAACTTCAAAATAGTTCTAAGTATAAGACACACACAGAGTTACTTTTAAGTAACTGGTTTACCCGCACACCGTACGGACTATCAAAAGCTGGTTTGGGCTCTGATATTTTCTTCTTTCTATCTTTAGTTTGAACATATTTTTAATTCTGATTCATAGGTTATTTGTGCTAAGTTTTTGAAGAGATGCGCTTTGTCCAGGTACAGAAATACTTCTCATTCGGGATTTTCTTTGTGGTGAAGACGGGAATTTTTCGTTGCAGGCAGGAATTTAGATTCTTGAAAATATTCAGTAAGGAACAAGGATTGGCAAGGCAATGTAAATTTGTTGCTTGAGAAGAAATGAAAAGGAAAGGCAATCCAAAAAAGCTGATATTATCTCCGTCCCTATTACAAGTCCCTCGTGTAAGACTTAGTATTACACCATGCTTCAAATTGTGTGTGCATATATACAGGATGGTCCCGAATTCATGGTACAAACTTTAAGGGTAGATACAGGACATTATTATATAACAATGCTGTTGTTGTTGTTACTAATGCCACCTGATCGGCAAAGACCAGATCGAAGCCCACGAAATTCATCATGGTAAAGGGCTAAGTGACTCCTGTCGTTAGCCGTAGTTTTGAGCACCATACAAGTGACAGTACGATTTGGCTCGGTTCAACCCCAATTTAGAGGCAGAACACTCTGGGGGTCGTCAGAGGCCTTCCTATTTATTGTATAGGAATGTAGGTGCAAGTGACGCTGTGATACGCAAACAAAGCAGATAAAAGAAAAGAGAAATAGAGTTATCGGTTGGCTGTGTTGCCGGTAGGGGGCATTAGATGTCTAGCCACCGTTCAACATTATGCATCTCAGTAGAGGAAAATACCATTCCCAATTGTGCTGACGTCTACGATGATAGACTTTATGTATGCCGAAAAAGCAGACACGCATTACATGTACGACCGTGCAAATGGTAACGGCAGAGCTGCGCTACGAATATATCACTCGCAGTTTCTTGATCGACGAATGCCGGATCACAGAATTTTTCAACGGTTACATCGTAAGCTTCGTGAAACACGTTCATTCCACGTCGACAGACATGATTCTGGTCGAAGAAGAGCTGTACGCAGTTCAAGCCTGGAAGAAAGAATCTTGAACGTTGTGGCTGATAGACCAGAGTCAAGTACAAGAACTGTTGCTCATCACATGAGTGTGAGTCGTCAGACCATTTGTAGATTGTTAAAAGAAAATCGCTTACATCTCCATTTTCAGCGTGTACAAGCTTTGAATACGGCAGACTATCTTCTCTCACTGCCAGTGAGTGGTACAGCAATGTGCGTAGCAGCTGGACTTCATATTTCATGTGCTGAACGGTTATGAATAGTTATTGTAAACAATACACTTGTCAACGACGCTTTCAATAAAACTTTGTCTTTCCTTTCATCTCTTATTTTTTTTTTGTGCTTGTGCCTCACCGCGTCATTTGCGCCCATACATTCCTGTACAATAAATGATTGTTACAGTGTCCTGTACATACCCTTAAAGTTTGTAGCATGAATTCGGGACCACTCTGTATATGAGCGCACATACAAAATCCTCAACCATTTGAAAAAGAGGCGCAAACATGAAATCTTTTTGTAAGAATGAGAGAAATTCTTTTAACGTATTTGAAACATTCTTCGTAGCATGCAGAGTGTAATGAAAAGCAAACATTATGAGTTCCATTCACAATTATAAAATATAAAATAGAGGGAAAACTTTAGAATTGAAAATTTACATAACATTTTTATATTTTCGCATTTTGTTATAGCTTGTGACGGAGCTTTACCGCGTTTTTCCTATTAATCTTCTTGGGGAATCTTTGGGGCCGGCATTGAGTTAATTCTTAGCCAATCCTCTCAAGAAGAAACCATGATATTCATATTAGTTAGTAGTTATATAGTGAAGGTTTTGTAGTCGCGAAGAAGAAGGAGAAAGGAACCTGAGATGCTGAACGCCGTGAGCTGATGGTAAGACGTTAAACTTAGAAGTGTAATTATAGAACGTGCTTTAGCGTGTTAAAGAAATTAAGGAAGATAAAAGATTCATAGGATAACTTTGTTTAAAGATAAGTGGTTAGGATTCTAGGCGCCTATTTACTTAGAATTTAGGAATACGTTATATCACTCTTGATTGCCTTCCTATAGTAAGACTTGCGTTGTTCAATATATTTAGACAATAATAAATTGGATTTATTATGAATAACTTGGGTGATCAATCATTTCCTCCCACAAATTTAGGTCGCTTAGATGAAGAGATGGTACTCCCAGGCAGGGGGGTATCACAAATTATATGCAATAAAAAATGTGCCTTTTTTTGGAACATGTTGGGCAAAAAAAAAAGAGGGAGGAGGAATATTCTATTCTCTAATGCCTAAGCTTCAGTATTAGCACATTAAAAAATGAAGGAAGCTTTGATAACGTCAAATTTCTTCTGATTTAATTTTAAAAATTCTTTTCAGCCTTATAGAGCCCAAATCCATTCAAAACGCATTGTCATAGTTGAGGGTGGTCGCAATAGTCGAGGGGTCAGGGTCGTGAACTGGTGCCCAGGACTGTCGTTTCGTGGATTCGAAATTTAGTACTATCAAAGACCCGCTAGGTAGAAGGGTTGATGCACGCTAACCTCTTCGCGCGAGGCTTAAAGTCTTCCTGTTGGCGTGGCATGGAAGTTCTGATTGGAGAGTACCAGCTCAGATGTCATCTTTGTCCCTTAACCATGGTTCAGAATAATGTAGTTCATGTCCCTCTTGTTGTTTCACAGTGAGACGTTTTTTAAAATCAAATCAAACCAAAACTGAGGTAAAAATTTCACATTTAACACTAGAACGTCCAGGATTTCTATTGCCCTTAAACGTCCAACGGTGTCGATTTGACCCAACACCGCGATATAAAATGTATAAAATAATTATAATAACTAAATAATTGCCGGACTACTGTTCGGTAGGGTTTAGTTTTATGACTTTTTAATATTATTTCGTGTAAATATCATATATTATGATCCTTTATATCATAAAAAAAAGCAGACGTTGACATAATGCTTCGCAATCTTGTTGGACCACTGCTTTGTCACAAAACATTTCGAGTCGCAAATCTGCCAGGAACATTATACTATTATAAGGTATCCATTCTATGTCATCCCTAGCGACATATATATCAGAATTTACTGGAATATTATCAGTTTCATCTGACTTTCTTCAGATTCTTGGCAGTCACTTTCACTCAATCTTATGTATTTATCGGAATCTAAATTAGAACTTGACAGATCACCACCATCCCATTCATTCTCAGAAAGCTCTCGCAACTAATTAGCAATTTCATCAGGGCTTAGACCTTTTCTACGAGTCATCGTATCAGGTTATTTGCTTTGTTCGAAAATCGAATGAAATTTTTTTTTTATTTTCAGATAAGAAAATGCAATGTAACGAAACACTTAGACACAACGATTTTAGTATGATTGACACATTTCTACTTTGAACCTAATAACACTGCATTCAAGGTCAAATAAGCGTGCGATATTACTTTCGGAAGTTTGTTTTGCTAATGATATATCTATTTAGTGAATTTTCTTTAGCTGAGCGACAGCTATTTATAATGATAAATTGCCTTGGTGTCGAAACGATACTAACGGACATTTTTCTCTCTAAAATCTCTTTTAATTAACCAAGAACCCCAAAACTTTTTCAGTGTTATCACCATGAAAAATGATTAAAAGTCGACAAATTTTCAAATTTCCTGCAGAAATGCGGATAGGAGAACAAAATAAACAGATTCCGGTGTCCAATCGACGCTGACGGATGTTCTAGTGTTAACATGAAAAACAGGTATATAGACCTTTAGATAATTATAAGGTTGTGAAATCTCTCGCGTTCTTCTTCTAACATAACCCCTACGTTCTTTGACGGCCACGATTAATGGCAATTTAGAGAAAGCTGAGTTCGGAGTGTGGATCGACGGTTTAGAATCAAGACGCCCACCCCGCTAATCTATACAAGGTGCATACTATTGCACACGAGCCCATCAGTCTACCTGAAAGTAACTGTATCATTGAGTATTCAACCAAGGTAGGGAGAATATATTCTGAACGCTAGTATATTATTGAATCGAGATTAGGCGGATCTAATTAGTTATATTGATAAGTGATCTAATTGCGCGATCTGAGTTAGTTAAACCGGCGTACTTTGGTTTATTCTCACTTAATATAAGTTTGTTCGATATCTAAGTAATTTAAGTTAAATTCTTAATAAAAGTCATATTAAGAATTATAGAATGTCTCATATCCTTCCGGGGGATAATCCCACACCTCTAACTTACGCGGAAACCTCAAGACATAGCTATCGACAGATGGCAATGTCGCAAGGTGACCAATTTTTTTACAATGAAAAGGAGGACGTGCGCTCGCGAAAAAATTAGGAACAAGTTACAACGTAAATACATGAAACATTTTTATTAATTCAAATACAAATACTCTAACTACACTTGCATTCATTTTAATTATTTACTTAAACGAGTATTTTCCCATTGAATGATCATTTTGTCAATATATCATTTTCTAATACATTGAAAATTTCGGAGCAAAAAAATATCCTTCATACTGAATTTTACGGTAAGTACTGCAGCTAAAGTTTCAACATTCAATCTTATTTCTCACCTTTCCAAAAATCATTCCCAACTGAAAAAACGTTTCCAACTTCTGCATTAGTTCCAGGACAGCACAATATAAATTCAACAAGAATAACTAAATTATCAGATGGAAAGTGTTCATTTTTGAAATGGTTAAGTATTTCCACCCATCTTTTGTCAATTTCAGCATGCTGATTTTCCAATTGTTTCATTTTATTAGAATTTAAATATACACATTTAGTCTTCTAATTTTTTCAAACAGACAATTGCATCGATTTTAATATCGGGTATTTCTTTCGATAAAAACTCAACACAATTTTCTATGTCAGCCTAATTTACTTGTGATGAAGTCAAAAAATACCATTGAAAACTGTTATTTAATGTGCTCGTTTCAGACCATTCTTTGATATATTGGAAACATGTTTGGTTCATCTCTGAATAGAGATTAATAGATAAGTTTTTTTAAAAATATTGAAAAGGAGGACAAGTAGGAGGACACTTTTCGAGGAAGGACAGAACCTATAAAAGGAGGACTGTCCTCCCTAAAGGAGAATGGTTGGTCACCTTAGATAATAAATATAGCTTCTGATATACATTTGTTGGAAACTCAGTTCCGATGCATTGGTACTCCGTTGTCCATTCACTGAACACTAAATCTTTAATATTCGCAGGTTCAATTTGAAGCGTCTTTCAAAGTTTATCACAATTTCTCTTTTTTTTTTATGCATTGATTTTTATTCTTTGCAACATCAAACATAATTATTTTAGGTTAAAAGAAAGTATTCTAAAGTGTATGGAAATTTTTATTCAAATAAATTGATTCTTATTTATGTTGAAAAATACCTTTGGATCAAAAACAAAACTGGATAATTTAGAAGTATTTTTAAAACTACTAAATATGGAGGGGGGGGGGTAATTTAATGCTAATCCTGGTCTTTATTTATTAATATCTATTTCTTTTCAAATGTGATATCAATCAGTGGCAAATTAAAAAGTTATAAGAATAACTTATTGAATGTAATAAATCCATGAGAAAGAGAGAGAAGGAGAAATTATCAGTAATTTCATTAAACTTATAACAATAAAAAATAATAAGTAGAATTTCTAATTGTTACTCGTAATTTCATACTCATTATATTTGTTTGATAAAAATTGTTGGCTGTGACTTTAATTTAAAGTAATAAACAATGCAACTGAATGAGAATTATGCTCAGTTAAGTTTTGAAAATTTTATTATACATTGGGAAACACAACATATATAGTCATAAAATTTTTGTTTTTTACAAGGAATAAAAATTAAATATTTTTGATAATCAAGTATCTGCTCTTTTTGAAGTTAGGAGGAAGTATTGCTCAGGGGCAATGCTGAGTTCCACAACTTTTAAGACGAGGCTTTTTTCCTGAAAAAAGAGAAATTCCATTAAAAAATATAAATTTTATATTAATCCAGAAAATGTTTTTCATTTTAATGCTGAAACATTTGCTACTGAAAAAGGATAATTTTTGTAATTAAGCTACATTATGATACATAGTAAACATACAAGGTCTGTTCAAAAAGTATTCTACCTTTAGTCAGAAAAAATATCTTAATTACTTTGTGGGATTAGGATACTAATCAAGTTCAATGTAGGCCCCTTACGTCTTCGCACATTTAGCCCAGCATTCCTACCACTACCGAAAATATTTCTGAAAGGCTTTTTTTGAAATGGTGTTCAACTCCACCGTCACATTCTGCCTTATCTAATCTCATCTCTTAAGCGCGCATGATCACACAAAACTGCATGTCGGGAACCAGCACTGATCTCAACTTATTTAGCCGTCTCTCGTATGGTTAAACGATGAATTTTCATTATCATATTTTCGAACTTTTCAGCAGTAGCTGCATTTGGAGCTGTTTGTGGTCTCCCAGAACTCTGCTCTCTATCTACAGACGTGGGGCCACTTTTGGGGGGTTTAACACCTCTCTTTAATTTTTGTGATCCCCATAACATCATTTTCAAGCCCTTGCTGAATCTTACGAATTGTTTCAAGCAGAAAATCACCAAGCTTTTGACAAAAAAAATTTATGCAGTTCCTCTGCGCAAGTCGTTGAGTCATCTTTAGAGAAATAAAATTTCGACGGACTCGTATAACAGCCCCATACTCGATTGCCTGCATCAAACGACTGGTACACTGGAACAAAGGGAAAAAAATTCAAGCATGTGCATTTAGCTGTCACTTCTTACTGTACACAGTGGCGCCTTTTTAGAATCCCTGCTGCGTGCGAAAAAATTCGTCGGATGCTTTTTGAATAGACCTTGTATAGAATATCTTTGGGAATATTTTAGAAAGTACTGTCGAGAAAATATTAACACTCTATTGTCATCTACTGGCTCTATAAGCAGTGTTATTATTAACATTTGTAATAAAGACAACCATTTTCTATGCCTGATCAGGAAAAAAATGTTTAATGGTATTTTTTATTGGCCAACCAGCTTGCATCTGACAGGAAGAAGATATATCCTCGGTTTATAAGACATAGACTTATTTTAGGGCCTATTTTGGTGTAAAAATATAATACCCTATAATTGGTCGGGAAGTATATGCTATTTTAATGTAAGTATTTATCTAAAATCTTCTTAATTTTCCAACATAAAGATTCATCATTATTTTCTTTCTGTAGAATCAAAAAAAAAAAAAAAAAGTTACATAATTTAATGAATTCTTAGACCTTCTTTTATTTTAATATCGATTGCTTGCTTTTAAAAAATAACAAGATATATATTTAAATTTATTTCCCAATTTTATACATAGCTCAGTTTGATGAAGACGCAATTTGCTAAATGCACTTGATGTCATAGTCGCACGATAATTGTTCTCAGCCAATCAGTTCATGCCTTTTACTGTTACCAACTTTTGCTTTGTACAGAAATTTTCTTTTAAAATGTATATACTCGTCAACAATAATAGTGCCCATAGGTAAATGAAACGCACTTGATTTAAAAAATCTCGCATATTATAAGAATTTTTAAGAAATTTTTGAAAAACTTTTTGAAGAACAATAATATTTGGAACATCTTTATTAAATTATCAAATTTGGAATTTTATCTAAATTTTACGAGCAGAACAATAAGTATAAGACTAATGGCAGAGCCTTAAGTTCAATAAAGAGCGCATGATTGTATTTATCACGTGACCATTATGAATTTAGTCCATTGCTTTCTTTTATTGTAATCGAATGAAAAATATAAAGGATAAGTTTTATTCTGGGTAACTAATAATTATTAATTATGAGATATATTGAATTAATAATAAGACAAGAGCCGAATAAAAGGTCTAACAACTTTAAGACTTTCAGTAAATTCGGCCAAATAAAAAAAAAATTGATGATTTGCATTTTGAGATTTAATTGTCTCATTTTCTTAGTAATAGAATAATAATTTTAATAATGATTAAAATTGTACCTTTTTGAAATTATTTCGCACATTAATACAAGTGTCGCTACTACCAAACCAGCAGTCCACATTATCAGAATCCCATAAATATTGTTCATACCCAGAGGTCTCAATGATGTGTCGCTGTAACCTGTGCATAGCTTCGAACCTACCAAATCGGCCTTAAAAGTCTTGCCTGTTATGTCGGCATCAACAAGACGAGTGACTCTAAAAGTGAAAAGGATCGTATACAAATGAGGATTGAAAAATAATAGAACTATAAATAGAAATTAACATTTTTTTTTTCAATTCATAGATAAAATCGTTTCAAAATGCTTAAAATTTGCTAACATACAAATAAAAAAATATACAACATAGATATTAAAGCTGTTCTTTGTGCTAGATTATCCCCTCAACCGGTTTGCCCGTACTTTGTACAGGAACGTATTTTTAATTCTTATAGTGATAGTATTTAGTGCTAGTGTTTTGAAAAGGTGTTGCAGTTTTACTATGATACTGAAATGCTTTTCATCTGGTGTTTTCTTTGTGGTGAAGACGGTAATTTTTGTTTGATGAAGGCAAAAATATTGATCCTTAAAATTGTGTTCTTTTGTATACAACACGTTTGCCCTCAGACCAGAGATTTTTGAAATTACGAATAACACAAACAACAAACCCCCCTTTTTTTGAGGGGATGAATTAAATTTGGGTACAGAATCAGAACTGTTTCCTGATTTTTTGGATCATTCTTTATGTGGGAACACGCACAAACATCTTCACACACTAAGTCCTCAACCGTTTAATGAAGTATTAACATAATATTTTTCCTAAGATGTATGAACAGTTCTTCCTGTCCTGCAGAGTGTACTTACAAAAAGAAAACTTTAAAGAGTTTTTGTGTTCTAATCACACAATTGTAAAACAAAAAATGGTGTACAAACTTTAATATTTAAAATTAAATTCTTCCATTTTCTTATTGTATTATGTGTGATGTTTAATTATATGCAATAAAAAAATGTGTGCGTGTTTTTAAAACTTTAAGGTAAAAAAATAGACGCGTTAAGGGGTTAAATTCTATTAATAAAAAATTTAACTGAATAAAAAACTATTTTGTACAAATTTTAAGAATTTGGCGCTTTTTCTGCTTTAAAACCGAGTGTAAAAATTTAATGTATTTCCTTCTTGGAAGAAAAATAAGAGAAGGGATTGTTAAAACGTTTTATTAGAATTTAAATAAAAAAAAGAAACTCCTTAAAATCTCAATGTAGAATAGTTAATATTTTCAAATTCTATTTCCTTAAAATTCTATTACCTCTGGATTCTTTTGCGATTAGAAAAAAATATTGCTTTTCAATGATTTTAAATTGGTTCACTATTTTACCTATATGTGATTATATAAAACAAAATAACATAATATCTTATATAAATAACATTTCCTTTGCAGGTAAAGTGAATTTGATGAAAGCAGTCAAAAACAGTGGAAAATTGAATTTCTATATTATAAACCAGTTCATCAAAACTGCATTACAGAGATAAATTTTTCAACTCATCGGTCAGTTAAGAAAGTGTGTGTCTACAGTAATTCAGAATGTATAGACTTGAATATAGTGGGTGTATACAGCGCACAAACTCTCTGCATTGCTATATTCCACGTTAGAAGTACATAAAAAATGACCAAAGAACTGTACTTTTACGATCTCCATAGTACGAAAAAAACTACAGAAAAATACAAAAAACTATCTATTAAAGTGCAAGGAAAAAACACTGTATTGGACACATCAACAGCAGTATTTGCAAATATTTAGGAAGACACACTTTCTAAGTATCCATCGTGTATACTGAAGCAGGCTTGAACTGGATCCACAAGTTCAATCCAGTGTCTGGGGTACGCCATATTTAACCAATTACGTACTGAAGCGCATAAATGAGCCGGAGTCCCATCGGCCTCATGCCTCATCTATCATTCATCATCATTTGCTGTATTTTTCTCGCAAACTATGGATCATACAGGTACAGTTCTTGGGGCATTTTCTTATGTACTCCCAACAAGAAATCTAGCTGCCCAGCGTTTGGTCGCTATTTTTGGGACACCCTGAATATAACATTCCCAATAATATTAACCATTAACAACTAGTAGAGCTAAATTTCTAATGAAACAGGGATCTTTTATAACATGAGGCATTATCTATTTATAAATCAAAGCAAAAATGTTTAAAAAAATGTAATAACTTACGAATTATACAATCGATCCCTTTTATGAAATGAAAAGATATCACCAAAAGCCGCAATTAGCAGCCAATAGTAGAAAATGGCTCCCATGCGTGCTCAAACGCAATATTCTTGTTCTTACATACGTTGACAACATTTCGCAACGTCTTTTAATCTTGGCGATGTTCATTGATTTGGAGAAATTGGTCGATGGTTTAATACGTATATATATACAGGGTGTCCCAAGATTATTGGGACAAACTTTAAGGAGAGGTTGGGGACATCACAAGAATTCAGATTTTTACTGTAACTCATGGGAGGAAACGTCATGGGAAAGTAGTATGACAGGTACAAAAAACGTAGAGACACAAGACTGAGGTAAATCTGAAACATTTATTAGTCAAAGATATTACATGTGCTGTAGCTCTACTCTTTGAAAATGGTATGGGTGTAAGTCTTCACGTTGCAAAACACAACGAACAATACTACGATATCCTCCTATGGCAGCAGTGACGGCTAGTACGCTGGTACTCAGATTTCGAACAATATCCAATACGTTTTGTTCCATGCTGGAAGTTCTAGACACTCGTGACACGTCCTCACTATAACTATGACCTCATAATGATCCATATTCACACAAATTGTGATGCAAATTAGTATACATCCGGTGGTCTGGTCCATCTCTCTGTAGGTACCTTTCACGATACAATCTTTCTGTTCCTCCTGCATTTCTTTCTGCCAATCCGTAAATCAGGTGGATAACTGCTAGCTAGGTGTTCGTAAAATGCTTCATACTCCTTTGCGGGTGACGACAAAACAAATGACTGCGGTTATTCACTGTTTTAATGCTCAAGAGAATGGACTGCGAACGCAGTCCTCTGCTCTCTGTCTTAGTCTGAGATGTGGTTGGTGTTGTCAGCTTGGTTGGTGGAGGGAGGAATGGCTTCTGGAGGAAGAAACCAATGGAGTGACTCGCGAGAGAGGTAATAACTGTAGTAATTCAGGCCTCTTTCCTTAAATGCTCATGTGAACAACGCCACCTAGCACCGAACGAAGACATTTCCGATCATGGACTGCTATGAAAATCTGAATCCTTATGATGTCTCCTACTCCTTCAAAAGTTTGTCTCATTGATTTTTGGACACTCTGTATAAGGACCTAATTTTTCTTTTAGAAATTCGGATAATTAATTTTTTGGTACTTCACTTTACGTGTTATAAAGTATATTCCTTGAGAGAATTAATCACGCTTCAAATTATGTAATTATCGTAAATTCTAGATAAATCAAATTGTGTTATCTTTTTTAAATAAGCTATAATACCTCTTATTACTAAATTTCCCTCGTTTCTTACACTTACCCGTAATTAAAGTCATCATACAAAGATTGAGGTATTTTTCTGTGCATCGCTATGGTCAAGGAAAACGGGTAGAAATAATGGTCTGAAAGATGCAGGTTACAGGAAGAAAATTCTTTGAAATATTCACTTAATTTGTTTTTCAGTATAAGATGTCCGTGAAAGATGCAATATTTTCCTTTTTGAACCTTTTTCATTGTGTCATCGGAAAACACAACATCTTGCGGTAGGAAGTTTCTTTTTACTTTTTCCAGAACAGCTTCGTATAGAGGAATGCTGGAATTCTGTTGAATAAAAAAAGAAAACAGTTTTAAAATTTGATTCTTTTTAGAAAAAAAAAGTCACACGCATAATCACGATATTCAAAACCAGGGGATCTTAAGCCATGGTCCACTGACATCCGGGGGATCTCCAGCGTTTTTCTTCCTCTGTAACAGATTTTGAAAGGCCTCGTGTAAAAATTGAAAAATGTGTCATCCTAGATCAGACCACTAGATCTACCACAATGAAAAAAACTCTACTAGAGCATGCACCTTACCAAACTACTTTTTTATGTAAAAGAACACTTTCAGCCTTTCTTTATCTTAAAAATAAGTACAGAAACCGTCTAGAAAGCATAGAACCGAAATTGAGACTGCAGATTTTAAATATTACAACTGATGTAACAGCACTGATATAAAAGAAATGCAGCAACATCCTTCTTATTAAAAACTAATACAGTTATTATTTATTTATTCTAAATTAGTATTTTGTAATATTTTTATACATATAATTGAAAGTTTACAGTTTTCTTAATGGGGAAAAAAAGAAGTGTTAAAAAAATCAGCATAAGTAGCAGACGCAGTCTTAGGAATATTGAGGAACCTTTAAATCACTCAGCCATGTGTTAGGAGTCGAAAGGGGAGGGGTGTTCAAAATCTTGGGGGTCCACCATATCAGGCTGATTCATAAAGGGAAGCAGAGGCAATCGAAAGTTTAAGAAAGAGGCAAAGAAAGTTTAATGCCACTTATTATGCTTTAAAACATTTCTTAATAAAACAGAGGATATCAGGAAATGTAATAGATTGAGGAAAATATCCATTTTTTTTCATTTGAATACCTAATGAAAAAAATATGCGTAATGTGATGAGACTTTAATTTTGACCTTCAATCAGGTTATGGTGGCCGCGGTCATGTCGCGGGCTCGTGATCGGTGTGTCATGAGTTCGAGTCCTACTGCTACTGGAGACCCACCTGTCAAAGCTCAAAGTCCTCTCATCGGCGGGGTGCGGAAGTTTGGAGAAGGAGTGCCAATTGAAATGTCGTCCTCGTCACTTTACGAGGGTCAACGCCAATACACACCGTGTTACTAAATAGTGCGACGTAAATAAACACTCATTCTATTGGGCTACGAGTTCAATTCTTGATTACGTTTAAGACGATAGTGCAGAATCAGTGCCGATTTATCCAAAGGCCCAGAAGGACCCCGATAAGCTGGACTTAACCATATTTTCTGGTTATAAATTTTGATCCTTCGGGCCTGTAGATCTTCTGAGCCTAGAACCCGAAATGAACTGAAACCGGCACTGCACTGAATAATACGATATGAACCAGTGCGTTTATTTTTAACTTACTTTATTCTTATTTTGCTAAATGTATTTGTTTACTTCTGCATTTACTGAAACTGTTAAGCCTTATATCGAAAACCAGATGTTTATTTAAAGCCTGAAAATAAACATTTTTTTTATGAGAAAGACATAAAAAAATAATAATAATAAAAATAGAAACTTACCTCAAGAGCTTCTTCAAAATTTATTTCCACAGGAGCGATTCCAATTGTTTTGTCGGTTTTAAGTAAATCCTCCATAGTATCTATGTACGGTTGTGATTTACGAAGAGTCAGTTTCGTCACTAGTAGACTTTGGAAAGCGTTCATAACAAGACTTATTCCAACTACCCACATAGTTACTAACACAGGTAAAAATAACGACAAGCGTTTTTTATTTTTTCGGAGGATATATTTTTCGGATGAATCTGAAAAGTCAAGAAACTAAAATAATTATTCTTACAATATGTGTTTCGTAATTGAAATGCTTATTGCTTCTATGTGGATTTAAATTTATTACGGATTTATGGAATCTAGAGTTTCAAAGAGTAGAAAATACTTAAAAGTGTATTTTAATATGATATGGTAGTTTAATTTTTAATCAATTTTTTTAGTATTCGGGGGAGGGGTGTTCTTTTTTTCTTCAAAATAAAAATTTCAGTTGATATTGCAATTAAATTCTATAGTGCCTTATCACACGGGAAAAAACACAATATATATATATAGCATAATAAAATAAAATAATAAGTGAGAAAGTTGTAATACCCACAAGACCAAAAAGAAAGAAATTGGATTCCGAGAAACATAACAATTGAAGATACCAAAATAGTCTTTGAACTAAAATAAAAGCCTATTATGATTTCTAAAGCTGTCGCGCTGAATTAGGTCAGCGTAATTAGGGTTAAGCATTGCTTTATGGTACCACCTTCCTCGTACAGCAGAAATTTTCAACATAATAGAAAAAACAGAGCCATGTTGAAAAATTACTCCTATATCTAAAACGTGTGGATGAAACACCAGACAGTAAAATAAAATGGTTAATAAGGTTTCTAAGGTTAATGGAATAATAAGGTTTCTCTCATAGAGACGAATATTAAGAAAAAAATTCTATAGGAAAAACTAAGGTACAAACTCACATGAATAGGATATTATAATTTGCAAGACAAAAGTAACTTTAAATGCATGAAGGAAAAGTAAAGGAAGCTCAAATACAACATCAGTAGATGTAACAGAGAATTACTATGAGCAAGCTGTAACTTTTTAACATTAGAGATAAAAATCATATTTCTTATATAAATAAGAAATCTATATTAAAACATTCATTTTATTAATGAAGAGTTAAAAATTTGTGTAAGAAATCTGTTTTACTATAGTCTTGCTATCTTACAATTCTACTCTTATATAGAATTTTTTGAAAACTTGAAGAAGGATAAAGTTAAAAATTTATTTAAAAAACAATTAAAATATTTGTTATCTTACTTTGTTTCAGCATTTGTGAAAGGAAGCTCCAACAATATTGGTTTATTGTTTCAAACCAAGAGAGCTTTTTTGATTTTTGCACCTTTATGTAAAAAATCGCAGAGGTTACAGCTACTACAATAAGTGTGATAAATGATGTTATCCAAACCTATAAAATAAATTTTAGTAAAATTGATATGTAAATGACATTGCTATTTTTCTTCTTTTTGATGCTTAACCACTTAAGATTCCTATTTTAAAACATGAAATGAATACAAAAAAAAAACACCTCAATTATTTTCTTTTAACTCATTAGATAAATAATGTTAACTCTTTAAAAAAATTCTAAAAAAAAATGAATGCTTAAATTAAAATTATGAAACAAACTTGTTGAAAAATACAGATCCATATTATTATGGTCATGGCGATTTTATTAAAAAAAATAAATAAAAATATATAGTTCGATAAGGCATCTTTTAAATTATAATAATTAATGGGAGGGTGTCCCCTGTCCCCCTCTAATGGCTGACCAGCCCTCATTGCACAAGTTATACAACTGTTCTACTCATTGAGAAAATTGTAAAACTGCAATTTTCATGTATTATGTAGTTTTATTTGATTTGCAATCATAATATTGAACAGGACTCACTACCTTTTCATTATTGTTCTCATGTGGGAGATAAATAGATAAAATAAATACATCATAACGAAAAATTTATATATATATATATATTGCTAAGTATTATTAACATAAAGGGGGAAGGTTGGCTGATCACACAAAAATGTTTAACCTCACTTTTATATAAGTTATTTTATATACATAAATGGATACTCTGTAGCATCCATTTTTTATATTTTAAACTTTATTATATTTTTAATTTCTCATTTATCCTTCAATATCTGGTTGTCTTGAGATTTCAATTTTTTTCAGTTTTGCTTGTTGAGT
>BMAV01025654.1:455243-466905 GCA_019973955.1 Trichonephila inaurata madagascariensis | reverse complement strand
ATTATTATGGTCATGGTGATTTTATTAAAAAAATAAATAAATAAATAAAAATATATAGTTTAATAAGGCATCTTTTAAATTATAATAGTTATTGGGTGGGTGTCCCCTGTCCCCCTCTAATGGCTGACCAACCCTCTTGCAGAATTTATACAACTGTTCTACTCAATGAGCAAATTGTAAAACTGTAATTTTCATGTATTATGTCGTTTTATTTGATTTTCAATCATAATATTGAACAGGACTTACTACCTTCTTATTAATGTTCTCATATAGGAGATAAATAAATAAAATAAATACAACATAATGAAAAATTTATATATATATATATATATATATAAGAAAATTGTAATATTTGCAAGCAGCATTATAATGGCGTTCCAATAGAAACTTAGCGAAGCATTGGTGATACAGCCAAGTCGGCATCGTTTTTGGCGACGACCATATGCATTCTTCTAGAAAAGACTAGAGAAATCTATAACATCACAATCTATGACGTAATCGGGTTTTTTGAGAAAGCGCTAGAAGGTAGGGGAAACCCCTTAAACAAATCATTCTTGGCGCTCCTCTTCAATTAAAAATTCACCTTTTTTACGCGACCCATTTTTACAAACTATACATTACGTATAAATAAATTTATTACAGCATTACGAAGAACAATTTTCAATATTTCGAGAGCTAAATATAACGAAGTGAAATCAGATTAAGTCAACAGTGTACTTTTGTGTGATATATGCGGAAATATGGTACCACACATACAGACCAACATCTCAATCAGGGTATTTGAATTGGAATTCTCGTTATACCTTTTTTCCTTCGTAACCTCTTTTCTTTCAGTAGCAGCAAGTAAGGAATGATTTTATATGCACTAAGATTAAATAACATTATTAATAATCACTGAAAAAAGCATGCCCGTAATACTTAAGATGCGAATTTTTTTCCAATAAGGTTGATTCACCTAATATTACGCATGCAACTGGACGTTACACTTGTTAAGGGTGCCTTCACCATAAATTCTGATTTGATGTATAGATGAGTTGAGGGAATAAAAACCGGTATGTAGAGGAGGAAAACACCAACCGGTGTGTAGATGATAACACCAACCTTTGTACCTAACTGGTACATTTTGACGATGGTCTTCGATAAAATAACAGCTATTAAACTTTTAACTGTACTTTTAGCTTTGTCTATACATCGGGAATAGGTATTGTAACGTTATAGCTGTCATTAGCAGGTGGGTGCATTTTGTCGTTGAAAGATTTCCTCTTTTTCAATTCCTACTATTAGCTCACTCTCTCTATATAATTATTTATATCTTTATGTATAAAAATCTTCTGTGAGTGTGTATGTGATTTAACTCCTCCTAAACGGCTGGACCTATTTTGATGAACATTTTTGCGTGGGTTCAAGTGGATTCGAGAATGGTTAGGTTCACAATTCGGTCTGATATCGCAATTAGTTAAAAAAATATTAATTAACAACATTAAAAACATTCAACTCAATATTTACCTGCATTGTTGTAACAACGTTATTTCCATAAAAAATGACGTAAGTTGGCGTCGAAAATCAATTTTCAGCCAAATTGGCCAAACCGGGTCTTCATTGTTACAAAAATGCAGACGAATCATGCTTTTTAGTGTTTTTAATTAATATCTTTTCAAATAATCTTTATATATATAATTCTTCTGTGCGTGTGTATGTGACTGAACTCCTCCTAAACGGCTGGACCGATTTTGATATTTTTTTTGTGGGTTCAAATGGATTAGAGAATGGTTGAGATTCATAATTCGGTCCAATATCACAATTAGTTAAAAAGATATTAATTAAAAAGCATAATTGTTTTACCTCCGTGTGCTGCTTATTCTGCTAATGCGCGGCAAGAAAAAAAAGAAAGAAGAGGGGAGAATTTTCCGATATTTTCGCCGTTTTTTAAAATTGCAATCTAATTTTTCTATCAAAATCAGACAAAAAATAATTACAGAATCTGAAAGATTATTCATTTCGCCACGATACGGTATGTATCTTTATATATATAATTCTTCCTTGCGTGTGTATGTGTGACTGAACTCCTCCTAAACGGCTGGACTGATTTGGATGACATTTTTTGTGTGGGTTCAAGTGGATTCGAGAATGATGTAGATTAAATTTCGGTCTGATATCGCAATTAGTTAAAAATGCGCCAAAACTATGTAAGGGCGCGATTGTTCATGAAAAAAATCATGGGCAATATTCTTGAAGCCATTATTTTGAGCAGCAAACTTCAAGGTGAAGTTGTACTTCTACCACAGATCCCAATGATTCTTTCAGACTCACCTACCCATTCAAATGTTTGCAATTTCCAATTCGCTTGGCATTTGCTATGACCATTAATAAGGCATAAAGTCAAACAATGACAATTTGTGGCTTAGATTTAGAAAACTCTTGCTTTTCACACGGCCAATTATATTTTGCAAGTCAGAAGTTTGGCAAACCATCGCATTTGTCTGTTTATACCCCTCAAGGATTAACCAAAAACATTGTACATTCAATGGCATTACGATAAATTTATTTTTTGTGCATTAAAAAAATATACCTGTTATAAAAATAGCTCGAGTTTTATCTTTTTGCACTTTAATAAAAGTAAGTTTTTATTCAGAATAGCTTCTATATTCAACTTACTTTATGGTAAATACATACTTATACACAATCGATAGGTCGAATTGTGGTAACTGTACATGTGATGATGTCAGGNCCCTTTAAAAAAGCAAGTTTAAGTTTTTATTCAGAATAGCTTCTATATTCAACTTACTTCATTGTAAATACATACTTACACGCAATCGATAGGTCGGATTGTGGTAACTGTACATGTGATGATGTCAGGTATTGTAATAACTTTCTTTATAAAAAAATTCATCAAAACTTTCCAGATTATTACAACTTATTCAAAAAGGTTTGTAATTTTCGGATTTAAAACGTGTGTACAGGATAGCGTCTCTGTCGGGACCGCTAGTATTTATATATTTATTTATCTTGTTCAAAATTTCAATCGTTAATAAAATAGTTTCTATTCATCCAATAAAGTACAAATAAAATTTTTTAAATTTGTAGTGGATGACACTTGATGTTAATACAGTTTTTTCAAATATTAATTAATTGATTAAATTAAATTTAATCAATTACTGGTTTTTGACGCCAACTTAGATTCGTCTCTATTATTGTAACAATGTAACTGTTAGAACAAAGACAAAAGTTGGCGTCGAAAACCTGTTTTACAGCCAAACTAACCAAACCAGGTTTGCATTGTTACAACAATGCAGATAAATCATGCTCTTTTTTCAATTCCTACTATTTTAGTTCACTCTCTTCCTGTATGTATATATCTTATTCAAATTTTCAATGGTTAATAAAATACTTTCTATTCATCCATTCAAAGTAAGTATTGACTTAAAATGTTTTTTTTTATATTACTTGTTTTGATTTCGTTTGAGTAATTACTGTTATAGGTACAGTAAAAGAACAGGTTCTAACTAGAAGTTGCAGTAAATAACTGAAATAAAGTTCTATTTCGTATCTTTCCGAGACTCCGCAATGCGAAGCTGTTGTTACTAGCAAGAACGTGAAATTACTCGTAAGAATCGGTACTCGTTGGATGCTTCATATTTCTAGTAATGAGTACGCTTTAAAACGGATTTTGGATATTTACGGTAATATATACAATTTAAAAGTGAGTCATTCAGATTTCCAAAGAGCTATTTTGGAAGTGTTATTCCATTCATATTGAATGAACCAAATGATCAAGCAGGTTAAAAGGAATTTGATTTATCAGCATATAAAAAGCAATTATTGCGTACATTATGGGTAGTAAACCAAACATGACTCTGTGGTTATCACTGAAACAGTTTCAATTCTCGAATGCGAGTAGTGTCGTTTATTCATTTTTAAAGACATTTAATCGATGGTGTTATTGTCTAGATATATTATTAGATTATTAAAAGTTTATTTTATAAGAAAATCAAGTTTCGATTATTTATCGAAGTAAATGTATCCAATTACAATTTTGACAAAGGTTTAATGTTCTTCAATAGATTGCGAATTTTCTTAATCTTTCATTAGAAGTATATATTTAAGATGTGTTGCAAAATCAACTAAATATATCACAGAGAAACCATGAACAATCACCACCATTGATAGTTGGTACAAATCTTTTTCATGGAACAAGTTTCACACAGACTGATTTTTGAAGCTTGGCTAATTTTTTGGTGAGTAGGGTGGATTGGTTTTTAAAATGACACTTTTAATGAGAATATTCTTTCAAAAATGAACTAATTTTTTATATTTAGAAGAATATTTAAAGTATTGAAAGAGTTATTAAACGATTCCTAGGCAAATTGTAAGCAGACTACTTAAAAAGGATATTTACACCTGCTATCATCGATATGTGTCCCCTTCAATGCCTGGGAAAAGAAAGAAAGCAGGTCTTATTGTGGTGACAAAAATGTCCCACTTTGACATAGAAATATATCCCGGACATGTCTCCTTCCTTAATTAATTGAAGTTTAGTATATAAATTCAATTTCAAGGTAACTCTATTGAAGAAAATCTGGAATTCCCTATTGAAAAGTAAACTTTAGTGGAAGTGGAATCCCAATGTGAGAAGACATCATGTTGAATGGCCGTACAGCACTTAGTGTCTTTCATACGTGTATTATGATTACACTGCATCAATGAGATGATGTTTTTTTAAAGCTTTTATGAAGCAATTCCGAGAAGCTCTGGAATACAACTTTCTTTTCATAAGTTTAACATGAGTCTATATTGAGCTCATCTGTTGAAGATTTTTGAAAGAAGCAAATTTTTCTATCAGGTGGTGGAGATTGAGTCCATCGCACCTGTTTATGCATCATGTTTGGAAGGTTCTAAGAAAAGCCATTGAAGCATGTTAATTCTCTCCTTATGTACTGCAGGCTTCGAAATCCTTGCTGTTTGAGGAGTGAGGTTTGGGACCGTAAGCATCACCAACAACCTCAGTATTAGTCTGCATATCTAATGTGAAACTGGTAAATACGCACAGGGGAGTCGCATTTCTTGTTAACAAGACAACTGAAAATTTTAGATGTCATAATTTTATCATTTTTGGTCTTATTGCTGTATATAAAAATGTTTCACTTTTTTTATTAATCAACTGTTGGACTACCTTATAGTACTGGGCAAGAATGTGCAAAATATCCTTACAATAAATTAGAAACCTTAAACTCTCTGCATAATTGAAAATTAGCAAATTTAATTAGCTGGGGCATTAGTTTAGCTAAATATATATTTAGCGCGTTAGTTTAGCTAAATGTATATTTGTGGCATTTTCATGCATCTACTGATACATACATATTTAAAAATATACATCGCATTGTTGCTGAATTAAAATCCTTTTGTAAAATAAAACAATTTAAAACTTTCATTTACTGAGTAATTCAGAACGCTGAAATATAGAAAGAAACCAGCTTCTTGAATCTTTTTGCCAGATAAAATTGTATAAGCTTCAACAGTGATGGGATTGGTAAAATAAGCGAATTCCAAGACTCCTGCTCTTGGCAAGTCAGGATTCAAGACGAAATCCACTTCCTGCAAGTAAAAACAGAGAAATTATACCTAGAGTCAAATGTTTAACAAAAGATTAAAATATTGTTCATGACCTTCACATGTCCTTCAAGTATGAAAATATGTCAATAATTACGTTAGTAAAAAAAAATGCATAAAATCTTAGTAAAATTATTAGACATTAGATGCTTTCAGTTTTGGTTTTAAAATGTGGTAAAAAAAACTATATTCAAAACACCTCCTCAAACACAGGGTGATTATAACTAAACTTTTGATTTAAAAACACTCTAACTTGAAAACTATTGATTAAAATGATAAGATGTTTTACCTGAACATTAGTGATACAATGGAATTTTGTTTGATAAAGGAAAATAAAATAGTTAAAAAATGTACTAGTAGGTGGTTCTGTCAGAGTAAAGGCATGAAAATTACTAATATGTGGCATGCTCAACGCAATCATAGATGTGATGAAAATACAGAGCACTAGCAGAACACATAACACTTTGCCAGAGTTCTTCGTGATAAGATAGATAGCACTCTGCTCGTGAAGCTTTTCTATCAGAACGCGGACTATACGTTAACAGCTATCGGAAAATTCCGGACATTAAATGCACAAAATCCGACCCAGTGATCATACATGGCATGCAGAAAGTGATAAAAAAAACTCAGAGACCATTTCATTTGAAGTGAAACCAGGTAGAGAACGAAAATCAGTTGCAGCGATGGCAATGAAAGCTGTGACCACAGTCTTACAAGAACGGACAATCAATAGTGCAGGAATCAGCAATGCATGGGATTGGCCAAATCTTGAATACACCTATCAGTATGGGGTTTAAAGTTCTACGGTACATTTTATACAATTATGCGTACAAGGTAACTCATGTGCAGCAAATTACTACCTGCTGACCTGGAAACACATGAATCCTTGCACCATGATTTCTTACCCGGATGGAAGTGGACAATGGACAGCCATGTAACATTCTCTAGTCTGTTGAGCAAGGTTAGCAAGGTCCATTAACAAGGTTTCATAAATACACATAACTGCAGGATGTGGGTGACCAAGAATCCACTCCCAATGCAGCCATTACCTCTTCATTCTGAAGAGGTAACTGTGTGGTGCGGAATTACGGCAGCATTTGTCATCGATCTGTTCTTCTTCGAGGAGATCACACCTGCCGGTTCTGTTCCCTACATCATTACTGTCGAGTGTTAAGAAGCACTTTTGAGTAACCATGTCCTTCCGTAGCTTCAGCAGCTTCAGTGGAGGGCAAGAGGCTCACAAAATATTTATGCAATATGATGCTTCACATTGCTACTCAAATGAAGCAATTGCTGATCATTCATTTCAGAGCAGAATCATAAGTAGCCATTTTCCATCAGCATGGCCGCCACGTTTCCTTGATTTAAAACCCTGTAATTTTTTGGCTTTCAGGTTCCCTGAAGAATGTTGTTTACTGCGGGGGGATTGTGAATCTTGCCGACTTGTAGGCAAGCATCATTTTTTCTCATCACATTCATAGCATCAACACATATATCCTCCAATTTGTTGTGCAAAGTGCTAACTAATAGTAGAACAACGTGGAGGTCATATCGAACAATTTATACGATAATCATCCTTTCGGTGTTTGTTTCTTGATGCTCCTCTTTTTCATTTGTCACTGTCACTGTTTTCACTGTAAACACATATTATTGTGATATCCGAGGAAAATTCTATTTAAGAAAATCAAAATTAAAAAAAAAGGAATAATAAAGGGAAAACTTACATGTCTTTGCAGCATTCCAACCATGCCCGTCCATGCATTGTTCTCCCAAGCTCCGTAATCATCATGAGGCTCTCTTATATATGTTATACTAAAAGGAAATAATTAACAAAAATATGAATGGTTTAATATTCATTGAATGAACACTGCAATAATTAAGTAATTTTTTAAATATTGAGGAAATTTCGAACATACAAGTAGCTTCGACGTATGCTTTTCAGGCCATTCCACAAAGTGATTTACAACAGGCATTCGATTCATTAATAAATCGCTGTAATAAGTGCAATGAAACTGGAGGGCACTATTCTTATAAAAAACCAAAACAGGAATTAGTTTCTTATTTCCCTTCCTTTTAACAGACCTAATCTTAAAACTTATTTGACGCACTGTGTATACTATGAGTAACATATATTTATGTGACATAATTTATGTATATTATTTCGTATATATATTATTTCACCGAATCAATTTGAAAAATGAGAATAGAGTAAAGGAAGTGCATGCATGCTTTCAGTATTATATGAGATGCATTTATTTCCCCTGTTTGCCTACTATATAAAGAACATACTAAAGGAGTAAACTCCAGTCGTGCGTCGGAGCCGACACACCCAGTTTCTTTTCTCTTAAAGATACAATTTTTCCTTTTTATTGGTGAACTAGCTGCTATACCCGTTCTTCGCACGGGTGAATTGAAAAATTAAACAATATAGATTGAAGGATAAAAAAGTTTTTAATGAGTTAATTTTACGTGAATTGCAAATTAAACAAAAAAAAAGGTTTTTTGCATATCTCAGCTGAACAAAAAAAATCCTGTTTGTTAAATTTTAATTCTGTAGATCTAATAGCTGATAAAAAGGATTTTTTTTTATCTATAACTCCCGCAACTCTCTTGTGGGTCGATTTTTGAAAACACCTTCCTAAGCTGATCTCTGCCCAGAAAAAGTAGCACATTGTTACAAATTTTGTGTAATGAACGCTTAAAATAGTATAAATAATTTATATCTGGAAGTGTAATACGTTAATATTACTTTTTGTTGTATTTATTTTGCTAAAATTGTAATCAGCCTCACACTCCGCCTGTTCAAGCTTTCTCAGTTGCTGGCGCTTGGCGTAGACAAAACAAAATGCAAAGTTTGCTTCCCACATAAAAGATAGATAAATGCTTGTCGTGAACTTTTTTGCATATGGCCGAATTTTTTCCTGCTTTCTTGACATTTATTATTATATTTTAGACACTTCACACAATATCTTTATAAATTATAGCCTATGTGTTATTCTGATGTATAAGCTATATTATTGTAAAGTTTCATTAAAATCCATTAAGTTGTTTTTGCGTGTAAGAGTACCAAACATCCATACAAACTTTCACGTTTATAATATTAGTAAGGATATACGTACACAAAATATGTAAACTTCTTTTTATATTATAGTATAATTTACAACCCTTTTGGTCTTGAAAGATATATTTAGTTTTAATTACACTCATATTCCCTCGCATTATTCAAACTACTTCGCACATAGTCACCTTTTTACTCAAATTCTCCTTTTATACTAGATTAAACCCTTTCATTCAATATATGCTCAGGTGTTATCCTCGTCACTTCACTGTGGCTCAGAGTTACATGGTTCATCGCCACAGTGCCGGTTTAAATTCATTTTGTGCCCTGGGCGTAAAAGATCTACAGGCCCCCTTGGCACTGGCGGATCCAAGGAAAATCTGGTTAAGTCTAGCTTATCCGAACCCTTTCGGGGCCCCCAGGCACCCTCTCCAAGAGTCCAATGGATTATCCTGCACTGCATCGCCAATAGTCTTCATGATGCTTTAAAGGGCGACATTAATAAGTACTCATTCATTCATTCAAAATATTGTTCAATGTATTTTAAATTTAGTGAGTAGATTTTATTAACGTTGCATTAAAAAGCAACACGAGTTCTATTGGTGGCGGGCTCATAATTTTGAACCACAGACAAGTGACGAGGATGACACCTGAGCTGGCACACCTCTCTTCAAACTAACACACCACGCCAACGGCAGGAACTTTAACCATGACAGATTTAACCTGCACATCTCCTCGATGTGGTGGGTTTTCAGAGGCACTAGGGCTTGAAATGATACGCAAACCACGAGTTCGAGATCATAACCACTAGACTACCACGACCTCATTTTTAAAATTTAAGAGGTAAATTAAATATTATATCCATAGTGAGATTTGTGAATCTTTTGATCGAAAATATTCTGAACTTGTAGAAAATTAATGCTTGTATAAATACTTCAAAAGAAAAAGAAATTTTTCAAAAGAACTTACTTGAGGTTCATCTTTTTCGCTACGGCTCTCACGATCTCAGGTATGAAACCCTCCAAGACTAAGCTCCCATTTACGTTGTTTACGATGACAAATGGCGGGAGCTGAGAGAGAGAAATAATCTAATAAACTGCTAATCAAAATTTTAAATTTATCCAACAGGCAAAAATCATATCATTTGTATAAAAAGTTGCTAGGTATTCGACTACGTTCGGAACCGTGATTTTGCAAAAGCTTATAAATGGATAATATTTATGATATTTAGTGTCACTCAGATTTGAAAATGTATATAAAATTGTTTTAAGAAATAGTATTACAATAAAAATTATTTAAGTACAATATTTTGACAAAAAATGAATATAGAATGACCCATTTTCAAAATATTCTCCTTTTGTGAAAAATGCTTCTATTATAATAATATTTTGCCTGTATATAGCTCGCACCTCTGTACAGAGGCTCAACTAGAAATTTAGAAATATATAACTTAGAAGTTGGTTTATCCATATTTTACGAAAACAGAGGGGAGCAATATTAAGAAAAAAACGCCAATAATTATTTCAATGGGTGGTAACTCTGAAAACAATATGAATTTTTCAAAAATCATAGTTGAGCTTCTGTACGGAGGTCTGAGCTATATACAGGCAAAATATTATTATAATAGAAGCATTTTTCACAAAAGGAGAACATTTTGAAAAAATATTATTCTAAGTTAATTTTTTGCCGAAATATTGTATTTAAATAATTTTTTTTGTCAAAATGTCCTTAAAACAATTTTATACATGTATTCTAAACTGACACTAAATATCATGAAAATTATCCATTTATGCGCTTTTTTAAAATCATGGTTCCGAACGTAGTAGGATACCGTAACACATTATGAAAATAATTCATGATAAAAATAAAACCCTGTTACTAATATGAACAAAATATAGTTTTATTTAACAATTTTATTTTTCTCAAACTAATATTTCTTGACAAAAAAATAGAATTTTATATAGGACAATGTCACCTAAGTTATATACTACAATTAGAAGAAAAATATTTTTGTTGTTATTATTAGTAAAACTTAAAATTTATAATTTAGTAAATGCACACAACATAGGTCTTTTGCATAATTAAGAAACATTCAGGCTCATACAATCTAAAATATAAAAAAAAAGAAGAAAGAGAAAATAAACTATTTTTAATTAGTAGGGAATGGTAATGTTCTAACAAAAACACTATTTTTAAAGAATTTAAACTATTTTTTATTAGTATAGAATATAAAAATAACTAACACAGTCACTAGTACAAACCGCTATTTATTTATTCTAAAACTAATAGCTTTAAGCACGATTTAAACTACAAGATTGGTATTCAATGTGTATCATAATTTATCTTTTGAACATTTAAAGGAAATTTATTTCAATTTTTCATCATTCTAAAGTAAAGATTTTACAGAAAATTTTGAACTTAATTATGCTGATAAATTTTAAGATTCATATTTATTCCTATAACAATGGGTATGAATTACTTCAATACTTTCTAAAATGTGATTAAAAATTTAAATATTCTAATTTACTAACCCTCTTTTTAATATTTCTAATTATTCTCCTTTATCATTTTTACTGTTTCTTACTTAATAACTTTCTAACTCTTATTAAAATGCATGGAAAACGGTGATTAACGATATGAAACTACTTTAAGTACTGTTTAAAAAACAGTGTTTTTTTTTAAATAATAATTTTTGGCACTTACATTGGAACAAACCGCACGTATATTGATCATTTCGTCTTTTACTGTCATTTGTACTTTTCAAATAAACCCTTATTCTTCTCTGGGTTTTCAAAAAGTGACGAAATCAAAAGCCTGAATTCCAAATAAAAAAAAAAGCTAACTAGAACTCCATTTTCTGATTAAACAAATAATGTACATGCTAGCAATAATTTTACACTCCGGGACGTAAGTATTTTCTATAATGGTCCTATATATTTGATGTTCTGACCTTACAGCAACGTATAATTTAGAGTTCATACAATAGAAATATACGAC